>JAXQQM020081293.1:0-169422 GCA_034641835.2 Pinus albicaulis | reverse complement strand
TAATGCCTTAGGTTTATAATATCAATCTCTTGGGTTTATTAATCTAAGGGTTCATATTCCTAGGGTATAATATTATTGATAGGGTTTATAATATTAGTCCTAGGGTTTAATATAGATCCATCGGGTTTAAAATATAAATTCCTTGGGTTTGTAATTTTAATCATAGGGTTTATGTTCCTAGGATTTAATATTAAGCCTAGTGTTTACAATATTAATCTCTTGGGTGTATTAATTTTACGGTTTATATTCCTAGTGTTTAATATTCATCCTAGAGTTTAATGTTTTCTTTTCCAAAGAAAAAATCAACAATTTTCTATTAATAAGTAATGAAAAGTTACATTTTCTAGATGAAATTAAGCATTCGAGATGCCCAGAGGGCCCCTGTGCTCAAGCACACATCGTATGAAAGCTACCAATAAGATTGCATATTTCCAGCGGGGCTAGGATTTTCACGCTTTCCTTTTCACTTTTGGGCAATCTGCCAAGTCCTTCAATGTAGGGATGAAGGAACCAAGGCTAAATCATTGTTCCTTGTGGTGTTTTCTTTATCTAAATCTGATATTTTAGACACATGCAATCTTTTATTCGCACCTAAGCTTATCTCAGAAGGAGCTTCTCTTGGCATAGGATCCACCATGGTGTGTTCTGGCAGAGCCGGCACATTAGGTTCAAATGGGTCTTGTATCTCATGTTTTGGTTCCCTCGTATCGGAAGCAGATTGTTTTCTCTCATTTTGAATGGGAGTATCCCCTTCTTCCTCTATCTCTCGCTCTAGTCAACTTGAGGGGAATTTCCATCCTTTGGTTTCTTTCCCTGTCTTCTTCTTTTCTCTGTTTTCCCTTTTTCTGTTCGGACATGTGTTTTTTAAGTGACCGGTTATCCTACATATCCTACACCTAAGTGCAGTGTTTTCATAATCAAGATGTTACTTCCATTTTTGTTGGTTATGAAGCAGATGGATACTTTCTATTAATCCCTTGCTGAGATACACTTCCACACAAATTCGTGTGAAGGTGAAGATTCTCTCTTCCAAATGTTGGATGTCTATTTTGATGTATCCCCCTATGGTATTTCCTATTCCCTCTAATACATATTCATTCCAAAAGTGAAGAATCACACCCAAAATAGCATTCTCGTTATCTCCATCGCGTTTGCATTGAAATTAGGGAACCATGGTGCGATGAAGAGGCTGATGGAGCCCCAAAACCATGGTCCCTCCTGGAGAATGATATCTCTAGCTTCTGTAGAATGGGACTTGACTATAAAATACCCCTTGGAACAAAGAAGGATATCACACTCCATAGTACAATTGGTAAAAATCCAGTGATAAAGCTCCATTGGTTTGGGCTACAAACAGTTAAATCTATATATTATTGCCTATGTTTTGAATGTGGAACAACGATCATCGATCTCTGGTGCTTTAATGTTCATTTTTGGCACGCAGTTCAGTTGCTCCACTCTGTATGGTTTTGGAGTATTCTGTGCTAGTTTGGATGTTGTTGTTGCTTTTTTTTTCCCTGCAAAATGTTACTGTAAGAGATACCATTTGGGGTGTCACATTTATAAGTGTTGGCTCCCCTTAGTTGAGGTGTGTTATAGCATCATTTTTCACCCTCATGAGATTCATGATTATCTTTTTGGCCTTGGGCACCCATTCCCAAAGACTTGAATAAAGGTTATAAAAAATAGTGTTTAAAATCCCATACGCGGAGATGCCCAGAATTTTCCACGTGTATACATGAGTCCAGAGATTCTTTTCCGCGTATGCCATTAAAATCATTAAAAAATGTATAAAAATCCCTATTTTCGAGGCTGGGTTGATGGTTATTCCAGTAATTCAACCACCCCAGCCCATAGCCAACTGTTTCTAACAGATTGAAACTACTTTCAGGGAATATAAAAGCCCCTCATGTGCATGGCCTAAGGGAGAGAGAAAATTATAGACATTATACTCTGTTGGAGCCCAAATTCAAGTCTAATTTCCCATGCCTCCTGCACTTCCAAGATTTTTTATAGGAAACCCTTGTTTCCTGGAGATGTTCATCAGCTTATATGTCATCTCATGTGCACAAGTCTTGAAAGATTCCTAGTGAGGCAAGGGCAGGACGGATCTGAATGACAGTCTGCTCGAAGATCATGGAAGGATTCAGGTGATCTCTCCACCTTTCTATAATTGTACATGCTGTTCGTAATGAAGAAGAACCATCTTGTTCCCGGATTCACTTGTTAATATCTGCTTGCATATGTGAAAAGATTGTTAATTAAGCATTTATTATTGTTTATATGATGTTTCACATGGATTACACTGACATTTAGGAGAGATAGATGTTGTACAACTAGATTTCCATGCATGTTCTTTCTTGATTTCCAGGTTGAAGAGGAAGAAGGGTTACTGGGGGTTTGGACCCCACAGGATCTACATCAAACGTAGGACCTACGGGTGAGTTCTACAATCAATGCTATCTAGTTTTTAGCATACAAGTGTGGTTTTGTGAGTCCTTCTTGAATAACATACCCTGATCTGTGGAGGTTTTTGACCCAATGACCTCTAGGGAGTTATTTCCCGAAACAAGGTGTTGTGTTCAATTCATATCTAGTGGATGTGTTTACTCGTGGAGTACCGCCTTTGATTCATAAGTTCAACACTATGGAGGATTTCCTTTGAATGTGGTATTCTTTTAATTGGGCTTCTTCCTGTAGCAACTTTCCTGAATATAGTAGACTTTTTTTTGAAGCTGGGATTCCTGTATCAAGTTGGATATTGTGCTCTAGATTTATAACAAATTTCACTTCATGTACCCACATACTCTTTGATTTCCCATCTAATATTTTTATGAAGATCTGAAAATAGGTCCTAGAGGTAGAGACCCCTCCTCTTCTATCTACGTTGGATTCTTTCGAGAAGACACCTCTGACGGAGCTGTCACAATGGCCAGGAGGCACAAATACAACACATAGGGAGAGCACACAAGTGAGTAATTCCTCACACCGGCCACATAATCTATGTTTTTGTGATAAAGGGTGTGGTTCTAACCCCCAATTTACCCATGCAGCGAGCCGGGATAACCATCCCTCATAAATCTAGAAATAATAATTGAAACTAGGCCAAAACACTCAAAAACAAAAAACATAGCTTGGGGATAGACGATCCCATTTTAGGCATTCCTTTTGGAACCAGGTTGACCAACATCACGTACATGGAAACCCACCTTTCATCTATCAGTGCCTTGTGTGCCATCAACGTTGAGGAACCTCATCACTACTGAGATGGATGATTGGAATTTCTATTGCCGATCCTCCACTAATTTTTAGCCATGAGGAAGGTAAAACGCCATGGTCTACCTTTTCCATGAACGAAAAGTAGATAGCCCTTGCCCCAACTCTGCCAGTGAGGGACAACATCGAGTCGTTTGGTGTGGTCATAGTGTAAGGATCCCATATTCCCTGATGAGGAAAGTGGAGGCCCCCGATGTCTCAAGAATCAATGCCATTAACGATTATGGAGGGTTGGGTACCCTTGCCAATGTTTGTTGTAACAAACAACTTCTAGAAACCTCAATTATATAGAGCTCAAAAAATATTCGATCTCCTCCCTCTCTTGAGATCTAGATCGGAGTAAGCAAATCGGTCGTCCCCTTCTGGTGCATGCCTGTGAGGATCCACTGTCGCATAACTGATTTCCATGACCTGCAAACCCTAGCACTAGTTCTTCTTCTCTCTATCTTGCCCCAAATTTCATAGAGCTTAATGTTATTCCCTTGGGTTTTTAATATTAATCCTTTGGGAAGCCCACGAGGCGTAGAGAAGTCGGTGATGGGGTGCACTGTTAAGGCACTCCGTTCTGCAAGGTCACCGGTTCGAAACCCGTGGGTGTAGGATTAGTCTAACCGAGCAAAAAAAAAAAAAATATTAATCCTTTGGGTTTATTAATCCATTAGGTTTATAACATCAATCATAAGGCTCATGAGATGAATCTTAGGGTATAATTTTTTATTTCAGGGTTTGTGATATTTAACTTATGGTCTATATCCCTTGGGTTTATATTATCAATCCCTTGGTTTTATTAATCTAAGGGTTCATATTCCAAGGGTATAATATTATTGATAAGGTTTATAATATTAATCCTAAGGTTTATAATCTATTAGGTTAATAATATAAATCCCTTGAGTTTATAATATTGATCATAGGATTTATATTCCTAGGGTGTAATATTAAGGCTAGTGTTTACAATATTAATCTCTTAGGTTTATTATTTGTAGGGTTCAAATTCCTAGTGTTTAATATTCATCGTTGGGTTTAATGTTATTCCCTTGGGATTATAATCCCTTTGGTTGTTAATATTAATCCTTTGGTTTTATTAATCCCTTGGGTTTATAATATTAATTGCAAGGCTCTTGATATGAGTCTTAGGGTGTTTATTTTAGGGTTTGGAATATTTATCTTAGGTTCTATATTCTTTGGGTTTATAGTATTAATCCATTGGGTTTAATATTATTCCTCTTGGTTTATAATCCCTTGAATTTTTAGTATTATTCCATTGGGTTTATTAGTCACTTGGTCTTATAATATCAACGGTTTGATATTGTAACATTGGAATGGTACAAAAATGTATCCAACATCACATTGTCACAAACATTGTCTCAATATGAAAATGAGTCTAACAATCATTATCACAATATTACTTTACATTTTAATTTATTCAATGTCACATTGTTACATTACAAAATTTTATTTTAATACAATATTTATAATATTAGGGCCTTTTAATATTCAATTTATAATATTAAATTTTAATATTGGGTTTATAATTTGTAGTATTATTGTTTATAATATTAATATTAGGGTTTAATATCAATCCCTTGGATTTTGAATATTAATCCTTTGGGTTTCTAAATATCTTAAGTTTATAATATTAATTCCTTGGGTTTAAAAGTATTCCCCTTGGTTTATAGTCCATTGAATTTATAATATTAATCCCTTAGGTTTATTAATTCCTTGGATTTATAGTATTAATATCTTGGGTGTATAATATCAATATTAGTGTTTATATTCCTAGGGTTTAATATTAATCCTAGGGTCTAATGGTATTCCCTTGGGTTTATAATCCTTAGTGTTTTTAATATTAATCTAATGGGTTTAGTAATCCCTAGTGTTTATAATATTGTTCTAGGGTTTCTAATATTAATCATAGGGTTTATATTCTAAGGGTTTAATATTAATCCTCTTGTCTATAATATTAATATTATGGTTTAAAATTAATCCATTTAGTTTATAATCCCTTGGGATTACAATATTAATCCCTTAGGTTTATTAATCTTAGGGTTTAACGTTTATTTTAGGGTTTATAATGTCTACCTTAGGTTTTATATCTCTTGGGTTTATAACATTAATTCCTTGTGTCTAATATTATTCTCATGGGTTTATAACCCCTTGGGTTTATTACTCCCTTGAATTTATGACATCAATCCCTTGGGTTTGTTAATCTAGGGGTTCATATTCCTAAGATATAATATTATTCATAAGGTTTATAATATTAATCCTAGGTTTTAATTTAAATATCTTTTGTTTATAATCCATTGGGCTTACAAGGGGTTTGATTGCTTGTGCACATTAGGGTTACATGAGAAATGACGATCTAGGGTTTCTTCCCTTCTGCAATGATGATCCTGCAATGGCGTTGTACCCGCCGACAAGTCTGTGTTTAGGTATCAGTAGTCAGGTAGCACGGTCGCCTTGCCATTTCTGAGCACGGGCTATGGCATCCAAGATGGGGGGAGGCGCTCAACCCCCCCTACAAAAGATTCTCATAACAACGGAAATGCTGAACGAAATGAGAATATTCCTGTCACGGAGGAGACGCACTCAAAAAATAATCTGACTAATTTGCAGGCTTCCGAATCCACTCGGATTCCTACGGCTGTCACTATAGTAACATGCAAACCCATTGCTGCGGAAAGACCGAAGATCGACCTCCCAAGTCACCGTATAAATGCTCAGATCCAGTATATGAAAGACCATGCAATCATAGGGAATTTCATTGGCTTCTAGCCTACAGAAAAAGCACTGCAAGGCTGGATAGCCTCCAAATGGAAGCCCAAGGGCCATGTCATGCTTCAGCTAGGGCCGAAAGGCTTCTTTAATGCGGCCTTCAACCATATAGAAGACTAGAATAGGGTTCTACATGGGGGTCCCTATTTCTTCAACTCAGCAGGACTTTATCTCAGAGACTGGGTCGAACGTTTCAACCCGGATAAGGAAAATTTCAATTGGGCGCCAGTTTGGATCAGGCTATATTCACTTCCTCTAGATTATTGGGATGAGGGATCTCTCACAGCCATCGGCAGAGGCCTAGGAGAATTTATAAAAATCACTGAGGAAACCAAGCTTCGACGGTACACCTCCTATGCGCATATCTATGTCTACATCCAGCTGGACAGAGCACTTCCGGATGCGGTAAGTTTATTCCAAGACAAATTTAAATGGATTCAACCCCTTGACTATGAGCGTGTTCCTTTCAGATGCCGAAGATGTCATGCTCATGGGCATCTGTTCAGAGACTGTTCGCTGAACATTGAAGCTAAGAGCACTGATGCAGCTGATAAATCGGAGGCAGATGGTTTTACTAAGGTCTCCAGCCGAAAGAAGCACCACAAAAAACCCCCTTCTGGTAAAAAAGTCTTTCGCCCGCAAGTTACCGCTCCCTCTACCAGCAATAGCTTCGAAGCCCTAGCCCATTCGGACCCTTTTGGAGCTCCCAACCCTGCTTCCCCTGGTCCATCTCCTAACCCTACCACTCATGCCGCTCCCCCGAATCCCACTCACTCATCACCAAATCCCGCTTCCTCAGTAAAAGGGGATCCCCAGTCCCACAAGCTACCTCTCGAGTCAAGTTCTGCCGATGATAAATCCAAAGGAATGGAGGTTGACAATGTCTTGCTAAACTCCATCCACACTATTCTTGAAAATCCTGAGAGCAGTCAGCTCAGTCTTATGGATGAAGATTCTGAAGGCTTTGAATTGGGAGAATTGGATCTACCAAGTTTAGAATATGCTTGCATTCGACAGGACTTTGATAATATCAAGCCCAGCCAGATATATACTCTGGAGGTTGTGCTATCCAAAGCACAGCAGAAAAAAAAGTTAGGAATTCAACCAGGAAGTCACTGGGATGGTCTGAAGATAATAAAAGAGTCAAAGAAAAGAGGTCGAAAACCAGACTGGCAACGCACCATCATGTTGGGGGAAATGCTAGTGGATTCAGGGTGATATCCCAAGTTCACGAGGATCTACAAACCCCTTCCTAATGTTTCCTCATGAAGCTCATATCATGGAACGCAAGAGGGCTGAACAGCCCCAGGAAGTACAAAATGATCAAGAGTATGATACAGCAAGAAAGACCGCAGCTTATCTTTCTTCAAGAAACTAAATGCAATTCTGAGGCCCTTGGCAAAATCCTCTCTAAAGCCTGGCCCAATAGTCATTCTGTTGCAGTCGATGCCTCCGGATTCTCCGGAGGTCTGGCCATAATATGGGATACGCAAGCTCTTGAGCTTGGGGACTTCCATGCTTCTCATAATCTCATCCAAGCCTCTTTCCATCTCATAGGCACCAGTATCCATGGTCATCTTTCTAATGTCTATTTTCCACAAGATCTAGCAAGCAAGACTGCGTTTTTGAACACGATGGAAGTCCTAAATTCCAATAGAACTCATCCTCTATGGATTTTAGGGGGAGATTTCAACATGATAACTAAATTGGAGGAAAAAACAGGAGGGCGTGCGAGGCTGGAACCGGATAGCACTCACTTCAGAGATTTCATAAGCAGAAGTTGGCTGATTGATCTTCCTTTTACCAATGGGACGCATACATGGAACAATAAAAGACCTGGCAATCATCACATTGCTTCCAAATTAGATAGATTCCTAATCTTTGACAACGCTATCCATATGGGAGGAGACATTATAGCTTCTATTCTGCCCATCACAGGTTCTAATCACTGGCCCATTGCTCTTCAATGGCAAAGGCCTAACCAGCATTTAAAGCGGCCCTTTCGCTTTGAAGCCTTTTGGCTTGATCATCCCTCCTTCAAGGATATGGTACATAACACCTGGAAAAGCTTCATTCCTCCTCAAGGATCCAAGATGTTTCAATTCCAGCAAAAACTCAGGTTCCTAAAAGCTCAAATAAAAAGCTGGAACCACTTAGTCTTTGGGAACATTTTTCGGGAGAAGAAAGATCTCGAACTTAAAATGGCGGAGATCCAATTGGAAATTATTAGCAAAGGAAGATCAGAGGCCCTCGAAAACCAAGAAAAAACACTTCAGTAGCAGTTGAATGAAAGATACAGGCAAGAGGAAATTTTCTGGAGACAAAAATCCAAGGTTCGCTGGCTTAAGGAGGGTGAGCGCAATACAAAATTTTTCCATCGCTCCACTATACAAAGAAGAATGAACAATCATATCATCCATATCAAAAATTAGCAAGGGGAGAGGATGGAAAATCACGAAGACATGGAGCGCGAATTGTTGGATCATTTCAGAAACGTGCACCAAGAACCTCAACTCGGCAAGCTATCTGCTATTGACCAGATCACTCATCTTATCCCCAAGCTAATTACGGAGGAACAAAATCAGATGCTCCTAAGATCCATATCCTTACAGGAGGTCGAAGCGGCTTTGACACAAACTAAACTTCGTAAGGCTCTTGGGCCGGACAGTTTCACTTCCAATTTCTTTCATCATTTTTGGGAACTCATAAAGCTGGAGGTCTGGAATCTTGTTGAAGAATTGAGAACCATGCATTGGTTACTTCCTTCCCTCAATGCCACGTTCGTTACTCTGTTTCCAAAGGAGGACCAACAGAGCAAGCCCGAAAAATTCCGGCCCATTGCACTGTGCAACGTGATCTACAAACTCATTTCAAAATTTATAGCTAATCGCCTCAAGCCTCTCTTACCCATGCTCATCTCTCCAGAACAAATCTGATATGTGGAAGGTAGGTAGATCCTAGATGGGATCATCTTGACTCATGAAGTCATCCACTCCTTAAAGTTCAGCAGAAAAGCAGGTATGCTCCTCAAAATCGACTTATCTAAGGCTTTTGATAAATTGAGTTGGACGTATATTCAGAGGATTCTGGAAGCTTTTGGATTTAATCACTTGTGGATCAGATGGGTCATGAACCTTATCTCATCCACCTTCTACTCCATTCTGATCAATGGGATTCCTTCTCCACCTTTCTCTCCCAGCAGGGCATTAGAAAAGGAGACCCTCTGTCTCCCTTTCTTTTTGTACTCATGGCTGTGGGCCTTGATCATCTCATCCAAAATGCCACTCGAGTTCAGCTTCTGAAAGGCATCTCTCTTCATGGCCTCCCTCCCACTACCCACCAAAAATTCATGGATGACAATCTGCTCTGTGTCCATCCCTCTTTGGAAGAAGCCTGAGCCTTTAAATCCCTCTTGAACACCTTTTCTGAAGCTTCGGGCACTGCTGTTAACCCTGCCAAATCTCAAATCTTCTTCTTCAAAACCCCTGTTGTCACTCAAGCTAGCATAGCCCGTATCTCAGGCTTCCCCATAGCCTCTCTTCCTGCCAAGTACCTGGGAGCTCTCCTCATTCATTCAGCCATCAAACATTCCTCTTGGAACATCCTGCTCGAGAAGCTTGAAGCCCGTATCTCCTCCTGCACTTTCAAAGCCCTCAACATGGCCAGTCGGTTTGTTCTCATTAAATTTGTTCTTCAGTCTATGCCTCTTTATCTTTTCTCTGTCTTGGCTGCTCCGAAATGGGTCCTTAAGCAAATGAAAGTGTTACAACGTAGATTTCTATGGGGCTCCTCTTGAAAAAACCGGAAATGGGCTCTTGTCAATTGGAATACTGTTTGCACTCCTAAAGAAGTAGGTGGCCTCGGACTCAGGGACCCCACTCATATCAACATTGTTATGGGGGCCAGGTTGTGGTGGAAATGGACCTCAAATCCGAACACACCATGGGCTAAACTCTGGACTGCAAAATATGCCAACAATCGGCCTCCTGAGGAACTGATCCGACTCTACCCTAAAGTCCCCGGTTCTCTTATATGGAATGCCGCCAAGCAGCACAACAATTTGATTCAACAACACAGTTTTTGGGAAATTCGGAATGGTAGTATAGCTAGATTTTGGACGAACGCCTGGCAACAGCAACCAAAACTCTCGGAGATCCTCAATCATCTTCACAGGGGCAATGTTAGGTTTCCACGGTAAGATCAAGTCAATCAATACTGGCTCACGGAGAATGTCAATGGCTACAGGCAGTGGAAGCAAGCTACTCTCATTGCTCCTAGGGCTCAGGTCGACATCACAGCTACTATTAACGCTAAACTAAGACAAAGAAGAATCAGAGGGGCTGAGGATCCAGATGTTCTTTGATGGGGACACTCCTCTAAAGGGGTATTCTCTACTAAGGAAGCCTACTCCCTCCTTCTTGCCTCCTCCAATCCACACGATCCTATCTGGCAGCGTGTTTGGGCTCCTGGCATATGGCCCAATGTCTTGACCTTCCTCTGGCTTCTCAGTCACAAAAGGATTCTCACCTGGGATAAATTGACCAGAAGGGGATTTATTGGGCCACCTCAATACCCCAATTGTAAACAAAGCAATGAGTCTGCTCAGCATCTAATGATCTCTTGCAATCTGGCCAACACTCTTTGGGAGAAAGTCTGTTTCCATTGTCAAAAAAGTAAACCCACAGACGATTTAATCCACCACATCTTCCACTGGCCCATGACTCCCTTCTCCAGTGCACTTCTTAACACTCTGTGGACTCTCATTCCCGGGCTCATTTTTTGGACGATTTGGAAGGAACAGAATAAAAGAGTTTTCAGAAACCAAACCTCACCTGTGGAGATTATCTGGAACACCTTTTGTAGCAACCTCCAATAGATTCTTGCTCTCATCGCTTGGAAAGAAGAGGACATGCCTTCCAAGCCTAAGGAATGTGCTATCTGGGAGATTTGGCAACTCAAAATCAGTCCTACCTCATCTTCTTCTGCTAGAATTAATTCTCAAATTCCTGTCTGCTGGACTCCTCCCCCCTCAGGAGTGATCAAGTTAAACTTTGATGGGGCCTCTAAGGGCAATCCAGGGAGTGCTGGATTTGGGGGAATTTTCAGAGACTCTAAAGGTACTCCTCTGCTCATATACTTTGGCCATCTTGGTCGGGATACCAACAACTCTGCGGAGCTTGAAGGTCTCTGCAAGGTCTTTGCTTAGCTCAGCGCCACAATCTCTTCCCACTTGTTGTTGAAGGAGACTCTCAAGTGCTCATCAACATGGCTCAACATCTCCTAACAGGCTCCACTATCGTGAAGATTTCCACATGTTGGAGATTAGCGGCTAGACTGGAACATATGGAAGCTTGGCTCAAAAGTTATAATGTCGTCTCCTTCTCCCATATCAGGTGCGATGGCAACAAAGTCGCGGACCTCCTTGCCAACATGGGAGTGGAAAGCTCTGTTACTTTTACGCATGGACCGCTCAACATCATCAATGAAGAAACCAAACTTCAGGAATGCAGCACTCTGGTGCAATAGGACTCCACAGCACTGGATGCGGTTGCCTCCAGTTCATCATGATGGGACTCTCGTCCCTCGTCGCCTCCGGAGGCAGACCCTATGGGCAGGCCATCTGGCCTCCCACACTCGCACTTACTGTGGCATTCAATTCGCCACCCTACACCATATTAACTGCAGTCTCTGGAACCGTCTTCGCAGCGCGCTATTCATCTGTTTCACATCATCTCTTGGCATGGATAGGAATCATTTGCATGGCACTTGCCCTGTCTGCTCTGCTACTATGTTTCACCGTGCTTCTTGCTCGTCTGCCTGCTCGGAGCCTAGTGCTCGAACGCAGACAGGCCGAAGGTGTGAACTATTATGTTGTTTGGAAACCATTCCGGAATTCCATTATTCGCACAGTCAATTCTGTTTTTCAAATTCGTTGTAGTGCTCCTCTGGTACTGTGCAATCTCTGCCTTTTTGCCCAATCCATCTGCCTCCCCCCTCCGCCATGCCTCGTTTGCGCCAGCGCATGCGCTGTCAAAGAGGCTCCAGTCGGGGCAGAGTTCATCGGCCTCCGTCGTCCCTCGCCTCTGATTCTTCATCGGACTATTATTCGGAATCTAGAGGTCGCAGAGGCAGACCTCGTGGCCCTCCCTCCGCTCCCCCTGAGCGTCCCCCATCACCTTTCGTCTTCCCTCCAGTGCCTCCAGTCCGCCCTTCTGCAGCTCCCTCCGCTCCTCACCCACATTCCACTTCTTCCCTCCGCCAGTCTTCCCAACGCGCAGAGTTTACCTTCGACTGCACTTTTGAAAGATCGGTTCTCAAAGCTTTTGTAACGATTACGGTTTGTGAAGAATCTTCTAGTTTGGTGCTTCATCCGTCTACTACTCTTGGTCCCTCCGTCACTTTCCAGGGCCCCTCTGTCCCCACCCCCGTTCCTGCAGATTTTGCCAAGGATTCCTTGGCCCAGTTAAATCTTGTCCCCAGCTCTTCTATGCAGGTTCAGAACGTGGAACGCGCAGACAAAGATACGGTGCTACCCTCGGTTGATGATGAGGGGAGCAGAGATGAATGGGGTTGCAGAATCGTTGAAGAACCGCCCTCCTCCATTGATGCTCAGTAGTCAGAAGATACCCCAGAGGTTTTTGTTTTCCAAGTTCAAGGTCTTCATGCTCCTTCTGGTTTTCTTGTTTTTTAATCCTCTGCCTGCAGAGTGGCATGTTATAATTTTGGTATTTTTGACAAATTAACGGTTGGGTCGCCTGTTTGGTATTATGAGGGGGTGGCCAATTTTAATCTTATGGAATTTGGTTTCCCCACATTGGGCAGTCAAAACTATAATTTTCATGGCCATCAAGCCACATTCTCAAGCTTCTCGGTGGGGCAGACGGTTATGTGTATGTTAATTATTAATAGAATTAGTATTTATGAAAAAAAAAAAAATTAAGTTTTGGATGGTTTTAGTACTTTTGGCATGTGAATGTGAAGTAATGTTGTTATATAATTTGTTTGGTTTTTAAAACTTTTAAGTTTTGGATAATTGAACTACTAGTAATGTTGTCATCTATAAATTAATGTTTTGCTTCTATAAATTAATGTTTTGCTTGTGAACTACATTTGACATGTTATGTATTGATGTGTTATAATTTGTTTTGTTTTTAAAATTTAAGTTTTGTTTTGCTTCTAAACTACATTTGGCATGTTATGTAATGATGTGTTATAATTTGTTTTGTTTTTAAAATTTAAGTTTTGGATGCTTGAAGTACATTTGGCATGTGAAGTAATGTTGTGATCTATAATTTTTTGTTATTTATTAAAAGTTAAGTTTTGGATGGTTTTAGTACTTTTGGCATGTGAATGTGAATTAATGTTGTTATAAAATTTGTTTGGTTTTTAAAACTTTTAAGTTTTGGATAGTTGAACTACTAGTAATGTTGTCATCTATAAATTAATGTTTTTCTTTTGAACTACATTTGGCATGTTATGTAATGATGTGTTATAATTTGTTTTGTTTTTAAAACTTAAGTTTTGGATGCTTGAAGTACATTTGGCATGTGAAGTAATGTTGTGATCTATAATTTTTGTTAAATTAAAAGTTAAGTTTTGGATGGTTTCAATCTACATTTGGCATGTGATATAATGTTAAATGTTTTTATTGGATAGTTGAACTATAATTGGCATGGCATGTGAAGTAATGTTATGTATGATATAATCAAAAAGTTCTTAAAACTCAAGTTTTGGATGGTTTCAATCTACATTTGGCATGTGATATTTAATGTTAAATGTTTAATGTTTTAATGTTGCACGATATATAATCAAAAAGTTTTTAAAACTTAAGTTTTGGATGGTTTCAATCTACATTTGGCACATGTGATATAATATTAAATGTTTTTATTGGATAGTTGAACTACAATTGGATGGCATGTCAAGTAATGTTGTGATATAATCAAAAAAAATTTAAAACCCATGTTTTGGATGGTTGAAGTACATTAATCATGTGAAGTAATGTTGTGATATAATCAAAAAGTTTTTAAAACTAAGTTTTGGATACCATTTTAATCTACATTTAATGTAAATCCCTTTAATTTTGATTTAATGTTAAATGTTTTAAATGTAAATCCCTTTAATTTTGATTTAATGTTAAATGTTTTAAATGTTTTGATATAATGTTAAATGTTTTGATCTAATTTTTTGATGGTTTCAATCTACATTTGGCCTATGGAAGACTCCCATGCGTAGACATCAGATGCATTGTAGAAGGGGAGGTGGGGGTAAGGATGGAGGGGGCAGGAGTGCTGGCTCTCGCCCACCTCTTTTAATCCATGACACAAGAGAGCACCCTCCTCCTGCAAGTAGTGTCGCACACTTTCACTTCACCAACGCTATGGTCAGACCTCGAATTACGACGACCATTTCTGTGTTTTTTCAGGAGGAGCCCCAAGATGAAGGTGCCTCTAGTTCAAAGAAACGACAGATAAAGTCCACCATCCCAACCCATCAGCCCCAAGACACCAGCAGCGGCAGCTCGCCTCGTGTGGAGAAAAAACTCAAAGACAACTCTGGCTCCTCTTCCACTTTGGAGAGCTCCTCCCAGCACTCCAAGGGAGTAGCTGATGATCCGGAGGACTACAGTTGTCCAATTGTGGAGGAGAATCCTCCTACACACATCGATAGTTAGCTTGATGTCAGGTCCTCTTTAGTTTTTTTGAACTTTTGTCATGTTTTGCAATCAATGTGCTTCTGAACACTCTATCTATTGGTTTCTCAATATTGGGCAGCATCTTCTGGGTTGGTTTCCCGGTTATGGGCAGCTCCTTTTATATTTTTTTTATTCAGACCCCCTCTGATTGTTTTGATTTAATAAAAAAGAGTAAAGAAGTAGTTATATGTAAATCTCTTTAATTTTGATTTAATGTTAAATGTTAAATGTTTTGATATAATGTTAAATGTTTTGATCTAAGTTTTGGATGGTTTCAATCTATATTTGGCCTAGATGGAAGACTCCCATGTGAATTATTGTTTTGATTTAATCAAAAAGAGTAAAGAAAGCTTATATATAAAAATCTTTAATTTTTCATTTAATGTTAAGTGTTAAATGTTTTGATCTAAGTTTTGGATGGTTTCAATCTATATTTGGCCTAGATGGAAGACTCCCATGTGAATTATTGTTTTGATTTAATCAAAAAGTTTTTAAAATTCAAGTTTTGGATGGTTGAAGTACATTTGGCATCTTAAGATTGCTTTTGATCTCTACATACTCTTGTTTGAGTGAAAAAATTTCCAATAGGAAGAACATAGCTTTTCAATGCAACTAACCATATCAATTGAGCTCTAATTGAAAAAAAAAAGTAAAGTAGATATATGTATTTATCCCTTTAATTTTGATTGGAAATATAAGAAGTACATATATGTTTGTTGAATTCGGGTCAATGTCATTAATGCACTCAAATAGGTAGCCTTGTTGATTTATAAATTGGTAAATTGATGACATTTAGTTAATTGCATTCTAGAACATAGAACATATCCGACCATTGGACAGACAAATTTTGTACTAGATTTTCAATTAGGAATAGAGATGTGGGTCAAATCCCACCAAAAGTCGGAGAAGTGCTCCAAGTCTCTTGTCTGAAAGGAATCTTCGTACAAAACTATATTGTGGATGATTTATTTACATTGTGGATAATTTTTATCAGAAAATCCCACAAGAAAAATTGGGCACATTCAGTTCGTGTATATATCCAGTACGTGCAACATTTTTCATCAATGCACATAGAAAAACTACTTTCAGTTAATTGCATTCTAGAACATATATATTGAGTACGTGAATAATTTTTCATCAATGCACATAGTAAAACTACTTGAACAATTAATTGCATTCTAGAATATATATATATATATATATATATATATATAACATTTTTCATCAATGCACATGTATAGAAAAGCTACTTTTAGTTGGTACTACAGCACGTGCATGTACCAAAACAATTTGTACATGTGCAAACACTTGCACAAATAACATAAGAAACTCAATTTTTAGTTGAGTACTAGAAGTTCTAAAACATTTTTAATCCAAAGAGAATAAATTGTTGGGCAGTTCAATCAAAAAAATTCCAATGGAATGCCATCTTCAATAATCCGTTCATGATCGGATTTTGACATTTTCCATTTCTTATTTTTTATTTTTTTCTTTGATTGAACCTCTATCAACTTTATGCGTGCTACACAAACCAAGTGACTATATTCACAACTTATGAAATCAGGTTCATAGTCTACAAAGTAAACAAAATCCCCACTTAGATTAGTTTGTCTGAAGAAATAACCTTTCAGTATAAGATCCTCTTGTATATTGAAATCCGTGATCATTATAGTTTTCTAATAATTTCATTTTTCGTTCAATGCAACGCATCAAATAATACTTCACATTTTCATTATTGTCAATAGGTGCAATTATAGCAAAAAAATCTCCTACACAATAAAACAAACTTAACAAAATTATATACATATTTCAATTTATTTCTAGATCTTTAAATCATTAGAAAGAAATTCAAATGTTACCTTCTCTAACAAGATCAAAAACTCGATCACCATCGGATGATATTGTAGTTTCCTCTGATTGCATTTCTTCAAACATTGCAACAGACATTTTTCCCTTTGTATTTAGCTCTGTATGTTTCCAATCGTTCACATACATTTTGTTTTCACAAACGTCATTGGATTTTGTGTTTTCTATGCAAACATCACAAAAACAAGAATATTTTCTTTTATTCAATGCAAACACATTTCTGGACAATTTTGTTTGAATTGAATGCAATTTTCGAGTCCCTTTTATTGTTTCAACGTCATTTCCAATTGATCTATCTACGTCTTCGATTCCAATATGCCAGAAAAACATTTATATGGAAAATTAGAAAAAGAATTTGTAAATATGATATCAAAATACAATTAAAAATAATCATTGCATGATAAATGTACAATGTTTAAAATTAGATTACCAATATAAATTAAATTGAATGTACCTTTGCACTTCTCGTGATGGGTTAATCTCATGGCTTAAAGCATTTTTGCACCATTGAACAACTTCTTCAGCGTTTGCAAGTCGGCGTGCAAAGTGGTTCATTTGATATCTTCGAAGTACTCGTTTTATGCATGCTCCTGCACCGTCATGTTCTCCTTTTCCATGGCCAGTCTCAAAGAAATTCCAACAATGTTTAATGCAAGTTTTCTTATGAAGACAACACAACCAAAAAAATGATCGTGCATATTTGAATTGACCTGCGCATCTGTCTGACCATATCCAATGTTCATTGAATGTTATTCCACAATTTTTCAATGAATCATAAATTCTTCCAAAACAATGTTGTACAAAACATGTATCATGTGTACGATCGTCACTGATATAAAAGTGATATTCTTTAATGATATGTCTATTTTCACTCGTGCTTTCTATATGATCGACATTTTGTTCAGCATGTCTATATAGAATATGGACGAGCATGGAGACTTGGTCAGAATGATAGTATTCACTCTGAATTTCTTTTTGTGGAACAAATGTCTAGTTTTCTGCAAAATCAATTACTAACAAAATGGTCCTTGGTGGAAAAACTTCACGGGATTTTTTGAATTGCAAGTCTTGCCATTGAGCTCTATGGGAATTCTTGGTGTATTTGTAAATTTCTGCCTCAAACTTTCTCAAAAATTCTATCACAAAAATTTCTTCTTCTCGTAATTCAATTCTTTTAACACTATTTGCACCTTGAATCGATGTATGGATATATTCATATCTCTTCCATTTCACTTTCATGTTGGACAATGATTGATCATTTATATCAGTACGATATTTGTTTTTAAATTTAGTCAAATTTCCACAATCATCGCATTTTTTACCACCAACACATTTCTTTTTGTAAAATAGTTCATCGCTTTCTCTTTCACATAGAATTTGAGATATGAATTCATGGATAGTGGAAGGAGGAGGTGAATCCTTCCATAATTTTCTACCAAAATCAAGGAATGTGTCATAATATAACTCAAATTCCACATGATAACGGCAACAACAAGTGTCGTGTACGGTGATAGGTTTTACATACCATGGTTTTTGTTGAACAAAAGCACTGAGTGAAACATGAATTTGATGATTCTCTTCTTTGAAATTGTTGAATAACTCTATCTAAGTGGTTTCCAAGAGATATTTTTCATGTTCTTCGTACTAATTTCGTGTTATTCTTCTTTGCATCACATGCCTTGCAGTTGGCGAAACACGTGAATTGTTCTTCCAATATTCATATATTATTTTTTTAACATTTTCTCCAAGTCTATCTTTGTATGGTTGCCTACAAATAGCTCTCCAACAAGCGAGTTCATCATTTACATCTATTTGCAGCCGAAATTTTTGATGTTTGTGCAAAGTTTTTCGCGACGTTTCTAATTCTCGTGCCATAGACGATTCTCTTTAGTACTTGATGAAAGCACTCCCATATGTATTCCTCTATGTACAATTGAAACATTTTTCTGTCTAGATCTCCTAATTGAATTTATAGCACTACTTATATTTTGTATCACATTTTCCTTCATTTTTTTATCTTTGGTTGATTTTCAAATACCCAGTAGTTTCGAAGCTTATTTTAATTTCCTTAATGATAGGATACCTTTCAACATTTGAGCTTGAACTGTCACCTTCTCCTTTATGAAATACGTTTCAAAAATGCGGTTAACACGATATCGTATATAATGGTCAGGTTTTTTATCTCCATATGTGTGAGTGTCAACATTTTCTAACATCTCATCATCGACACTGATTTCATATGTACATATTCGAATAAATAGTACATAATAAGTTTACATATTCAATAAATAACTAAATTAATAAATATATGTATAATTTCAATAATACGTGCATGTGTTCAATATATACATATATATACATACCTTGTGATTCAATTTCTTCGCTTGAATTTATTTGAATATTTTCACCATCTTCAATAATTGGTTCAATATCTCTTTCAATTTCTCTTTCAAAATTTTGTATTTCATCATCAATGTTTTGAGGAATATTTCTCTCTATTTACATTGAAAAATATTTTTCTTGAATTAGTTCATCAAATAAAAATTAAGCTTCACATTTTACACTAGGAAAATTTTAAATATATCAATAGATCATAATATTTACATTTACATACCTACTTCAATTTCTAGTTAAGGTTGATTTTCCCCTTCAATATTTGAGAGTGCTTCTATCTTTCTTTTGCGAGATTGTCTCATCTCTTCTCTACGTTCCTCAGGGTCTCTTTTTTTATCATATTTTCTCGCACAATTCCTTCAATTTCCCATGATAATAGAGTATGAAATTCAAAAAATTTCCTTCGAAAATTTAGACAATAACTCAATTAAAAAAGCATCACAAAATATTTAATTTGAAAAAAACTCATTTTAAATTTTTTTCAAAAAATACATACTCTAATCCAAAACACTTACTTTAAAAATCCGAGAAAAAAATGTCTTATAAAAATGAAACGAAGCTCAAAAGATTTACTTCAACTCAAAACATATACTCTAAAAATTCGAAATTAAGCCCAAATCTATACTTTCAAAAAAAATGAAGAACAAAAAACATCCAGAAAAATGTATCACATACCTCCAAGAAATGTCCTTTGAATGTACATCCAAGAAAATTTCTTAAACCCAAAACAATTCTTTGCAAAATTGGACTGCCTCCAACAAATGTCTTCCAAGAAAATTCTTTAAACCCAAAACAATTCTTTGCAAAATCAGACCACCTCCAAGAAATGTCCTTAAACCCAAATCTCCAAGAAAAGTCTTTAAACCCAAACCAAGACCTTTGTAAAATTAGACCAAACATGCGAAAATTATGAAAGATTTTGTGGCAATTTATATTGTCGCTCAATGTTTTTTTGGAGGGGCTCCACGAAATTTTCCAGTCGACGGAAAAGTAGGCAGATGTTCGGCCGAACTTTGAAAAAAAGTTCGGCTGAACTTTAAAAGAAAATTGACTGAACTATTAAGGCGTGAGACTTAACGACCAATTTGCAAAAAAAATAGTTCGGCTAAACTTTGTAGAAAAGTTCAGCCAAACTAATGCATCACCAGTTATGTAGATCAAAGCTCTGAATACGTTTCTGCAACTTTGGACAGATTAAACTCCATGAAAAATTCTGAATTAATTGTTTGAACCAAGACAAGCATTTTCAAAATTGAATCTACTTTCGGGAAATACAACATTTATGGAATTTCATAAATATTTACTAATTTTGTTTAATTTTGTAATAAAATGGGTGCAAACAATTTCTGAGGGTCATTGTCATTCAGTGAAATCAAAATTTTGTATCTCCCAAAATACATTGTAAAAAAAATTGAAAAAATTATGGGTCATTACATTGGTTTGTCGTCTCTAATGGGTAGCTTTTATATTTTTATTTTATAACTTATATGTTAAGAAATTTCTTGCGTCGCGAAACATACTCAAAATATGCAGTTTTTTCATATTGGACCAGTTCAAAAAATTCTAGTAATTATGATATGCATCCATTGGCTTTGTAAACATGATGAAAGTAGACAATGTCTAGATTTTTGTAACACATTTTATTTTCTCAAAAACACAAATTTCAAAGAATACAACATTGTGTATTAGCATGACTTCTTATGAATCCTGTGATTGTTAAAAAACACAGACTCAAAGAAACACTAAGTTGACATATCAAATGTGTATAAAAAAATTCCAAATAATAAGTAATATAAAGCTAACAAAATTTTTGACAACTTTTATTTTTATCGAAAACTGAAAGTCTAAACAGAAAAATTGTTTTAGTTTGTAGAAAGTTGAAGAATAAAAAAAAATGAAAGTTTTTTCTCAGAAAATGGAAAAAAGTGTAACCCAACTTCACATTTCCACCCTCATAATATTGTTTTTCATCCATCTCAATGAATTTGGAGTGGAAAAAGTGGAGGAATCTGCTCATGAGAACATTTTACCAGTTTGGTGAAACATGACCGGAAACCTTCTAAGAGAATTATAAGGCATCGACGTTTTTTGGGGGTAAATATTTTTTGATTAGGCACAACACCTTTTCTTGGTGTTCTACATAGACATATTTCCAATGACACAAGAATCATGTCATTCAGAGTATGTATGCAAATTTTATGCCACTCGGAAGTTTACCTTCCTATTTTCACTCCTATAGTTTGGAGGAGTCCATGCAAGCCCCCATTATTCATGAAAAGGGAATAGCCACATTTGTGATGTAAAATACTCTAGAAGAGTCTATTTTTAACTCTAGTTAAGAGTTGATATCGCCAAAATTAACCACTAGTATGTTATCAGGTTGTGTTATAACTAAGCCACTAGGAGGAAGAGACATTCAATTCTTTCAAGAGAATTTCGTTCCATAGATGAGAAAATATATCTAAGATAAATAGGAGGTAGAACACATACAGAGTATCTATGCACTGTAGTAGCCCATAGGACACATACATTACTTCTTTGTACCTGCAACCATATATCTAGACAGAACGAGAGAGTGAAGCAACCTCACCTTCTAGTTGGGTTTTCTCTCGAAAGCATTTCCCAGAGAGAATATCTTGTGTCTTATGTGTGTGTGAGATTATTTTATTGTTTTCTACTTTTCTGCATAATATATAATTGCATGAATGCACTAGTTATAGTTAAATCTACAAATATTAAAGCTTGATAAAACTGTAATATTGTAGAATATTATACTTTCAATATAATATTATCATATATGTTGTGATGAGTTATCTAGTGGAATATCCACGATAGTTTACAAATTAATAAATACTAAACTTTACGTTTCTGCATTTTAATTTTTATAACTAAAATGTGCTATTATTTAAAAAGTTACAAAAGTCATTATTATTTCTTTTAAATTACATATATATTTTTAAATTCATTATGTCTTATGTGTTTTTGAATAATTTGGGTAATATTTTATTATAATTATATTTTCTCTCTCCTATATATATATATATATATATATATATATATAGTGGTGGTTGGTTCATAATATTTGTGTTTGGGAATTTTCATATAACAAGATTTTGAGGAAATGTACCGTTTGGGAATTTTCATATATCTTGAAATTAGTTTCAACCTAGTCATCCCTTTACTTGGTTGTAATTTGTTTTCTGTGAGGCTTCTGACAATAAAATTTTATGGAAACTAAAGATATCTTTTATAACATGTGGCTAAAATTGTATATTCTTCATTATAATTTTTGGGGCAAACCACAAAAAGGACAATGTTTGTAAATAAGCTTGAAATTATTTTCAGTGTAGTCATTTTATGATTTTATACTAAATTTTTAAAATTTTGCGTGACATAATAAATGAGCACTTAGCACTCATGAGCATCACCCTATGCAATGAGTGCTAAGTGGACTATTAAAAAATCATGAGAAATTAGTCAGTTACAACTACCTATCATGGAAATGGTCATAGTCGAATGACTTACTTACGCAGTTGAATCCCAAAAATGATATATAATATAGTGCACTGCGCAAATCCCTCATACTTAAATATAAAGAGTAAAGGGAGCTCTACTTGTATGGATCATGAGGCACAATACTTGATAAGGTTTTGAAAATGGGTTAGAAAGATAAGTGGGCTTGGTTGTGGGGAAAAACTCCACATTTAAGCACACTTGAGCTAGATGAGTTCTGGGATGGGTGACCTCCCGGGAAGTCTTGGTTACCAGGTGAAAGCCCTGGAAGTGATGATTGACCCTATGTGATTCATTTCACTAGTTTCAATCCCACTTCTTCACCCCTGTGAGAATCACTCGATGCAATGAGTGCTAAGTGGACTATTCAAAAATCATGAGAAATTAGTGAGTTATGACTACCTCTCATGGAAATGGTCATAGTTGAATGACTTACTTACGCAGTTGAATCCAAAAAATGATATCTAATACAATGCACTGTGAAAACCCCTCATACTTAAATATAAAGAGTAAAGGGAGCTCTACTTGTATGGTTCATGAGGCACAATAATTGCTAAGGTTTTACAAATGGGGTAGAAAGCTAAGTGGGATTGATTGTGGGGAAAAACTCCACAGTTAAGCGTGCTTGAGCCAGAGGAGTTCTGGGATGGGTGATCTCCCAAAAAGTCGTGGTTACTGAGTGCAAGCCCCGACAGTGATGATTGACACTATGCGATTCATTTCAATAGTTTCAATCCCAATTCTTCACCCCTGTGATCACACGATGTAATGAGTGCTAAGTGGACTATTCAAAAATCATGAGAAATTATTTAGTTACGACTACTTGTAATAGAAATGGTCATAGTTGAAGGACTTACTTATGCAGTTGAATCCCAAAAATGATATCTAATAAAATGCACTGCAGAAATTCCTCATAATTATATATAAAGATTAAAGGTGGCTCTAGTTGTATGGTTCATGAGGCACAATACTTTATAAGGTTTTGCAAATGGCATAGCAAGCTAAGTGGGCTTGACTGTGTGGAAAAAATCCACAGTTAATCGCGCTTGAGCGAGAGGAGTTCTGGGATGAATGACCTCTCGAGAAGTCCTTCTTATCAGATGCAAGCCTCGGAAGTGATGGTTGACACTATGCGATTCATTTCACTAAAAATAACTAACTGAATCAAAGAAATAGAAGAAATTACACCCTAAGGACACTGCCCCCTTGAAGAAAATACTTGAGGAAAAGGACAAATAAATAGAACCTCTTCAAGAAATATTGAAAATTCAAGATCACGATCCCCATGTTCTTATACAAGCCTTCAAAAGGAGGGAAGAAGTCGAGCTTCACCTTCGAGAAATGAAAAATGCAATGCACATCAAGGAAGAAGAGCACAGAAAATCGCACGAGCAACTACAAACAATCATAACATAATTACATGAGAAAGAGGAATGACACTTGAAGATATTGGTGGAATGTAATGCTTCAATCGGAAAAGCTATCAGTAATGCCCCACCGAGTGAATATAAAGATCCTTAATTGTTACATATCAAAATCATCCAATTAGAACAATATTTATAGACAACCAAAGAAGAATTCGCGAGAGATGAACATAAGACAAAAGCTAGCCGTGGGGTGGAAAATTGAAGATATTGAGAAGATCCAAACTAGACTCAGAGATAGAAATAATCAGGACAAAAAACTCAATGAGGTCGCTTGCATTATAGTCAGCTGGAAGAAGGTGTTAATACAAGCCAAGGAGGGGAATTGGGAGGTAGGTATTGAAGATGATCATTACAGTTGAGACATATGTGTGTTGAAAATATTAAAGTCACATGTGTACCCTGTGTAGGTAGAAACGGTGTACAAAGGGGCAGCATCAGCAGAATTTTGAGTGCATAGCACTGTACATTCAAGAGGAGTGGAGAAAATCGTAAGGATGGAATTTAATGTTGATGGGAAGCACCCACCATTGCAGAGGATAATTTATGTTTGTTTGGGCGTAGCCGTGTTTGCAGAGAAAATGAAGACTTTCGTGGTTCAAAACCATGAAAAATACAGCTTTAATGAAAACAGTCACTTCGGGATTTTAAGCCCTTAACAACCACAAACAAGATTTTTTTGTTCAAACACACCAAGACTTTTTAAGTTTTGAATGGGGCACATCATATGTGGTCCCCACCAGACATTTCTATGTCGCAATTACAAAATCACAGCAGCAAAGTTTTTTTTTTGTTTAAGTGTCTTGTTGATATGAAGAGTTCTGATGCGATGCGATTATCGCAATCGCAAATCGCAAAGGGACGATGCATGTTTCACATCCAAAATTTATTACCGTCGATTGAATATTTGCGATGCGATGTGGTCCTACCACCATCACATATTGCAATCACATTCACTAAACGCACCATCCGCCATATGTTGTATTCATTGTAAATTCATGATGCGATTGTCGTGATTGCAATTGCAACATCCAAAATGTGTTTTCCACCTACCACATATGATTTTCACCGATGCGATATAGCTGATGTCACACATCTCTCATCGCTAATCACAATCGCAAAGTTCAAGGTCCGCTACACCATAGTTCCGCTGATTTTCGATGTCTCTAATCGCACATCACAATTGCAAGTTCAAAGTTCATTCCGCAAAAGACATTTGTTTCACCGATCGCCGATTGCGAAGTGGGCTCCACTCGTATATCGTGCCAAAGAAATTTTAGGTTAAAGTTTTATGTTCTAGAAATTTATTTTATCTGTAATATTTTTTATGTTTTTTATTTCACCACACCATATAAAAAGTGAAAAAGCCAGTAGGCTTAAGTAAATTTTTGTGTTGTATTGCTGTGTAAACCCGTAGGAAGAGAAAAACACAGTGAAGACCAGAAAGCACTGTTTTGTTCGTTTTTTGAGAGACAGAGAGAGATTTGTGTGAGAATTGTGTCTGTAGCAGCCAGTCCAGTTTTTGTGAATCCCTCCAGTGAGGAAGAAATCTATCATTTTGTAATATTTTTTAGTTCTGTTAATGAAATAAAAAGAAAAGTTTTATTCTGTAATATCTGTCAAGTTATTCTCTATGTTAGAAGGAGAGTATTATTTTGTCAGTTATTGTTCTGAAATTATCAAAAATTCCAACATGGTATCGGAGCTTATCCAGGATCTTTGAAGGTTTCAAAGAAGCTGAAGGAAGAAGGAATATTTGTTGCAGCAGTTCTCCAGTAGCGTGAAGGATCAACAGAAGACTAAGTCTAGGTATTTCTAAAAAAAAAAAACAGATTTTTTTTTTGTTTAGAAGAGCAGTCCTCAGAGACAGAGTTTTTCGTTTAAAGAAGGAAAGACAGTTTGTTTAAAAAACACAGTCAAGTTTAGTTCAGTGTTCAGTTTATAAGAAATGGCTGGATGAAGCACTAGTATGAGTATTGGAAATGCTCATCTTCCACAATTTAATTGGAATAACTATGATTATTGGTCCATTAGCATGAGAGCCCTGTTTTCCTCACAAGATTTATGGGAATTTGTAGAAGATGGTTTTGATGAACCAGTTGATGAGCAGGCCTTTAATTCCTTAACTCAGGCAGAGAAGGATTTATTGAAGAGAAATAGTAAGAAGGACTCTAAAGCCCTCTTATATTTGTATCAAGCAGTACATGAGAGTGTGTTTCCAAGGATAACAACAATTGAGAGATCCAAGGATGCATGGGATACTCTTAAGATAGCCTATCAAGGTATGGAGAAAGTGAAGACAGAAAAACTACAATTTCTAAGGAGAGATTTTGAAACTCGTTGTATGAAAGAGTCTGATAATATAGACTCATTCTTCACACATGTCGTTGGAATGGTCACAAAGATAAGGTCCCATGGAGAAACACTAGAGGAAAGAAGGATTTTGGAGAAACTATTGAGGAGTCTACCCTCAAGGTTTGATGTTATTGTTACCACCATAGAAGAGACTAAGGATCTCTCAAAGTTCACAGTAGATGAACTTCATGCATCGCTGATGATTCATGAACAGAGATTGGAAAGATCAATAAACCCATGTCTAGAGCATGCCTTCAAGACCCATATGCCTTTTGGAAGAGGAAGAGGTCAAGGAAGAGGAAGAGGAAGAGGTAGAATCCAAAACAAAGGAGGAATGAACAGCCCTTCACATTCACATGGAAGGAGCAACAATCAGAATCAAAGCCACGGCCAATGCAACAGCCAACAAGGTGGACACCAACATGCTCATGGACAAAGCTATGAAAAATCCAATGTCCAATTTCATTATTGCAAAAAATATGGGCACTATGCTAATGAGTGGAGGAAAAAGAAAAATGACATGAATAATAGGAAGAATGGTAATGTAGCAAAAGAAGAAAAGAACCCAAGGAATGTGTTGTTAACATGTAATGTAGCACAAGATAGACAAGATGATGTATGGTTCTTAGATTCAAGCTGTGGTAATCACATGACTGGAAACATAGAAATGTTTTCCAATCTTGATGAAGAAGTTAAATCGGAAGTAACCACACGAATTGATACTAAAATTTTTGTAAAGGGAAAAGGTAGAGTTAGTATCCGTGCAAGAAATGGTGAGCATAAATTTGTGCTAGATGTATACTATGTTCCTAGCTTGAAGTGTAATATTTTGAGCGTTGGGTAGCTCATAAACAAAGGTTACAATTTATTCTTTAAGAATTATGTGTGCACAATAATGGATATACCTTGAAGCAAGAAGATTATTGCTGAAATAAAAATGTCCAGCAATAGAATGTTTCCACTCAAGCTCAACACCGACTTGAAAAGAAAAGGAAATAATGTAGCAGCTGTAACTCAAGAGGTCTTTCAAAATGAAGTGAAAGATGAGAACTAGTTATGGCACTTGAGATTTGGACATCTCAATTTCGGAGGATTAAATTCGTTGCACAGAAAAGGAATGGTAAGAGGACTACCATTGATTGAGAAAATGGACAGCCTATGTGAAGGCTACATCTTGGGAAAACAACACAGAGAAAAATTTCTATCAGGAAAGAGCATAAGGGAAAAAGCACCCTTAGAAATTATTCATTCAGATTTATGTGGGCTGATGCAAACAGTATCAGTTTTAGGCAAAAATTACATGCTGACCTTCATTGATGATTTCACAGGGAAAGTATGGGTTTATTTTCTAAAATATAAAAGTGAAGTCTTTGAAAACATTTTCCACTTTAAAGCTCTAGTAGAGAAACAAAGTGGGCAACATATCAAAGTTCTTAGAACTGATAGAGGAGGTGAGTATATCTCAAAATAATTTCTGCGTTTTTGCAGAGAGAATGGCATACACAAATTGTTTACTACGAGGTACACACCATAGAAAAATGGAGTTCATGAAAGGAAGAATTGAACCATAATGGAAATGGTGAGAAGTATGTTGAAGGAAAAACACTTGCCAAATGAATATTGGGCAGAAGCTGAAAATTATGCAGTATATATCTTGAATAGATGCCTAACAAAATCAGTAATGAATAAAGTTCTAGAAGAAGCGTGGAGTGGCAGAAAACAGGGAGTCACCCACATGAGAGTTTTTGGATATGTGGCATATGTACACATTCCAAATCAATTCAGGAAGAAGTTGGATAGTAAGGGGGAGAAGTGCATCTTCCTTGGATATTGTGAATATTCCAAAGGATATAGATTGTATAACCTATCCACAAAGAAATTTGTGATAAGCAGAGATGTGCATTTCATTGAAGAAGAAGCATGGGATGGAAGCATTGAGAAAACAGTCAACGTCAAAAGCTGTTTATCTCATGATGAAGATGAGGAAGATGTGGCTGAACATAATACCTCATCGGTAGCACAACCTCTACCAACACAAGGACAGTAGGGGACACCTCAAGCAGGAGTGAGAACACCCTTGAGAAGAAATGAGAGTGCTTCTCCAAGCACATCACATGGAGTAGATTTGAGTGCTTCTTCAATCACAACTACACCAAATGAAAGAGGAACAAGATTCAGAAAAATTAATGAGATTTATGAGAAAGAGATGACAAATGAAGGTATGAAATCCTTATTTTATTTGTATTGTCATGTTGATGATCCTATTCATTTTGAAGATGCCATAAAAGATAGAAAATGGATAGAATTTATGGATGATGAAATTAATTCCATAGATAAGAATAAACCATCGGAGTTGGTTGATCTCCCAGAAGGTAAAGAAGTCATTGGAGTAAAATAGGTCTACAAGACCAAAAGCAATGATGAAGCTAATATAGAAAGACACAAGGCCAGACTTGTTGTCAAGGGATATAAGTGGCAGCATGGAAGAGATTATGAAGAAAATTTTGCACCAGTCGCAAGAATGGAAACAGTGAGAGTAGTGATGTCCATAGCAGCACAAAACAAATGGAAAGTTTACTAAATGGATGTAAAATCAACATTTTTAAATGGAGTGCTAATGGAAGAGGTTTATGTGGAACAACCTCTAGGCTATGAGAAGAAGGGCCAAGAGCACAAAGTGTGCAGATTGAAGAAAGCTCTTTATGGGCTGAAGCAAGCACCATGAGCATGATACAGTAGGATAAATTCCTATCTACTAGAAAATGGGTTCGAAAAGTGTGAAGGAGAACCCACATTATACATCAAAGAAAAGGATGGTAAGATACTCATTGTTGTGTTATATGTTGATGATGTGATATTCACAGGTAATGATAATTACCTCATTGAAAATTTTAAAATAGTCATGAAAGATGAATTTGAAATGACTGACATGGGATTGTTGAGATACTTCTTAGGAATAGAAGTAGAACATAATGAAAATGAGATTTTTATCTCACAAGAAAAATATTTTAATGAAGTATTGGAAAGGTTTAATATGCAGGAGTGCAAAGTAGCAATTACTCCCACGGTAATGGGATTGAAGTTGAGAAAAGATGACAGCAACAAGAATTTTGATCCAAGTTTGTATAAAAGCATAGCTGGCAGCCTCATGTATTTAACTGCAACTAGGCCAGATATTATGCATGTTGTTAGTTTGATTTCCAAATTTATGGAGAGGCCAAAAGAAGCACATTGGCAAGCAGCAAAGAGAATTTTGAGGTATGTGAAAGGAACTAAAAGGTATGGGATTTTATATACTACTTCAGAAAATACCGAGTTAATTGGTTACACTGACAGTGATTGGGCTGGAAGTGTAGATGATCAGAAAAGCACATCTGGTTATGTTTTTCATATGGGTTCAGGATCCATTTCATGGGCTTCTAATAAACAACCTATTGTAGCATTATCTACAGCAGAGGCAGAGTATGTGGCAACTACAATAGCAACGTGTCAAGCAGTTTTGATGAGAAGCATGTTGAGAAATTTGTGTCAAGAACAGGGAAAAGGCACAGTGATTTATTGTGACAATAGCTCAGCTATTTCATTATCAAATAATTATGTGTTTCACAAGAGAACGAAGCACATAAATGCCAAGTATCACTTCATCAGAGAATTAGTGAACAATGGAGAAATCATGTTACAACATTGTAGAACAGAGGAGCAGTTTGTAGACATATTGACAAAGCCATTGGGGAAAAAGAGTGTTGAATACTCAAGAAAAATCTTGGGTATGATTGATAACCCAACACCTGACTTTAAGGGGGAGTGTTGAAAATATTAAAGTCACCTGTGTACCCTGTGCAGGTAGAAACATATTACAAAGGGGCAATAACAGCAGAAGGTTGAGTGCACAACACTATGCATTAAAGAGTAATGGAGAAAACCGTAAGGATGGAATTTAATGTTGATGGGCATCAACCACCATTACAAAGGAGAATTTATGTTTGTATTGGCGTAGCTGTGTTTGCAGAGGAAATGAAGACTTTCATGGTTCAAAACCATGTAACAACAGAGCTTTAATGAAAACAGTCACTTCAGGCTTTTAAGCCCTCAACAACCACAAACAAGAGTTTTTTGTTCAAGCACGCCAAGAATTTTTAAGTTTTGAATGGGGCACTTCATCTGTGGTCCCCACCAGACATTTCTATGTCGCAATCGCAAAATCGCAGTAGAAATTTTTTTTTGTTGTTTAAGTGTCTTGTTGATATGAAGAGTTCTGATGCAATGCGATTATCACAATCGAAAATCACAAAGGGACGATGCATGTTTCGCATCCAAAATGTATTACCGCCGATTGAATATTTGCGATGTGATGTGGTCCTACCACCATCACATATCGCAATCACATTCACCAAATGCACCATCCGCCATATGTTGTATTCATTGTAAATTTGCGATGTGATTATCACAATCGCAATCGTAACATCCAAAATGTGTTTTCCACCTACTGCATATGATTTCTGCCGATGCGATATAGCTGATGTCGCACATCGCTTGTTAGTAATCGCAATCGCAAAGTTCAAGGTCCGCTACACCATAGTTCCGCTGATTGCCGATGTCGCTAATCACATATCGCAATCGCAAGTTCAAATTTCATTCCGCCAAAGCCATTTGTTTTGCCGATCGCCGATTGCAAAGTGGGCTCCACTCGTATATCGCGCCAAAAAAAATTTAGGTTAAAGTTTTATGTTTCGGCAATGTATTTTCTCTGTAATTCATTTTTATGTTTTTTATTTCACCACGCCATATAAAAAGTGAAAAAGCCCGTAGGCTTAAGTAACTTTTTGTGTTGTATTGCTGTGTAAGCCCGCAAGCAGAGAAAAACACAGTGAAGACCAGAGAGCACTGTTTTGTGCATTTTTTGAGAGACAGAGAGAGATTTGTGTGAGCATTGCATCTGTAGCAGTCAGTCCAGTTTTTGTGAATCCCTCCAGAGAGGAAGAAATCTATCATTTTGTAATAGTTTTTAGTTCTTTTAATGAAATAGAAAGAAAAGTTCTATTCTGTAATATTTGTCAAGTTATTCTCTATGTTAGAAAAAGAGTATTATTCTCTCAGTTATCGTTCTGGAATTATTAGAAATTCCAACAATGTGAGAATTCTCTCATAATGTGAAAAGTGACTAATAAAGAGTGCTGAGCTAGAGTCGAAGTCTACAACTAAAATCTTAGAGAGAAAAATGGAAGACCTCAATACTATTATATATCTGTTTAATTTTTCGGAGGACAAAACTATAACAATGCTCGAGTTGTGAGAAAGGGATGAATGTATTTTCTCATTATATATGTTAAAAGAGAAGCAGGTCACCATGCAGGCCATGCAAGAGGAGTTTGATAGAGAAACCAAGGAGATAAATGACTTCATAGCTGAAAGGATCTATTTAGGAAGATTTAGTGCGCCTTAATTTTGGAATGAAGAGAATTGGGTGATTTATTGGCAATGATTCTCAGATCAATTGAAGGAAAACAAGCAAGATCTGGGTTGCTTGGCCATGTTAGGAGAGAAATAAATTTCCTCCATTATGGTTGTTAATTCCTTCCACAGACATTTTACTATATTGGCAGGGATAAATAATATTATTCAGAATATTCTTGCCACTAGTTACCAAATCAGATCTCGATTGGTTGTGGGAATCAACATGCAAAAAAGTGTGCCTTGGATATATCCTTTTGATTGGGAGAAAAAATTGTCAAGGTAAGAAGTCGTTTGAGGTGTGGCATGAAAATTCAGTAGCTCAATTCTTCGTCTCAAGTTGCTGAGTCGGTCCTACCAATGCAATCTATCACTGATAAACTAGAGGATTGGAACTATATTTCCCTTATTAGAATTCAGGCGCTAACTGGTAAAATGCGTGGAGTGCATACGCTGTCCTCATAAGGGTTGATCAAGAAGTCCAAGTCATCAAATCGCCAAGGCGGCATGATGTTTAAATGATATCATTATCATTTTCTATTTACATTACTTACTTTATTTTTATTTTATTGTCGAAAACAATTATCAAATACTTTTCTAAAAAACTATTATTTAAAAACCATTTTTCCCGTAATGGGGGGTTTGTTAGTAGCATGGTTTCTAATCTTGAAGTCCAGTCCTGGCGATTTTTGTCATTGTGTTTTGTTTGTTATTCTAAATTGCAATAACCACAAATTAAATGTGAGGCTTGACCTCATTTAGGCATATAGATATTTACTTTTGTGTTCCGATATCGATACTATCATCATGATTGGTAAATGATTAACCTTGAATTATAAGTGGCCTAACACTTATCTTTTGTTGATATGATTCATGTTTTACAGTGAATTCAATTCTAAGTGTTACGATTATTTGTTGATATGTTCATTCCATATTAAAGTATACGTTGTTTTCTAGAAAATCAACATTTTATTCTTGGATGAACTTCAGTCATAATATATACTATTTAACTATTTTTTAGCATAGAGTAGAATGAATATGCCTGCACCTGCTACACATGTTGTCTTTTAACTTGAGCACAACGTTATTTTGAAATTGATGTTTTTATTTTATTTTTATTTAATTTTTTCACTTTCCTTGTTTTCGGTTATCTATCATAGTGTATTTTGTGATTACTTACTTCGTCGTTGGGAATTTGACTTCCAAATGGCTTTTCATTAGATTTTTTCCTCCCTATTGTGAATACCACTGTTATCTACTACAACTACAAATATTTATATCTGGTCTAATTCTATTCGCCTATTGAAGATCTATAATTATATTACAGGGTTATCCCTCGTGGTGTACCAAAGACCATTAGTTACACCTAGAGCAGGTGGGATATTTAGTGCTCATTGAATGTGTGCTTAAAGTTTTTACATGTGGGAACAATTTGTGCCCCAAGAAGGGTTATTCATTTAGTCTGAATCATGATTTTGTATGAGCTAGAACAATGAACATAATTTGACTGAAGTTTCCATATTTATATTTTGTTATACTTTATAATCTATATTATGGAGGCTATTCTTGCTTTCTCGTGGCTCCCTCTTGATACTTGCTGGTAGATATAGACTAGTATTCTGAAAGAATAGTTGGCTTGTTCAAAAAAAGTAATTTATAACTGTGCGTTTGCGTTTACCTTAAATTAATATGTTACATTGAATCATGATCTTAGCTAGATTTATAATGTATTTAGATTTTTTTACATTTGTGTTGACTTTTCTACTATTCATTTCATTTTAACTCGTTTAGATTTTCTTCACATAGATCTTGTCATACACATGTTGTTGTGTAATTTTGATATAAATCTTAAATTTGTAGGCCCTAACTCTTACTTATAGCAATGGTTATTTCTCTTAGCACAGATATATATTTATTTTTTCTCTGTGTATTATCAATATGTTCGGTCATACCTATAATTTCATGTATACGGGAATACGAATTCCCAAGAATCTTTTACATGATTCTTTTTTTGTTTAAAATAACATAGTGGTGTTGTGGTGAGTAGAGAAACTCTCTCTGAGAAGATAGGTCCTTAAAATTTTAACATGCACCTGCGTTCTCTTTCTCGCTACCCAAATCTAAACTATATCATGTTTAAAAAAATTTCATAGCCTCCTAAGTATGACCACTACAGTTTATCATATTATGATAAAAAATCTAGCCAGGTAGAGCGCCTACCTGCTTAATAATTATCCAGAAACATAATATGAAGAGTAGCTTTAAATCTTAACAAAATTAGGTATTAAATTATGAATATTTGTAATAAAGTTTTGGGTGTTGAGACGACTGAATATACACATATATCACCAAATATTTAACTAAATACCATTAATGTTCTGATGCTAACTTTGAATGCTGGCAGCATGGTTGCATGTGCCATGCTCCAGTTGTCCTACGTAACTTTCTTTCATAATTTTAATTGAAACGTAGTTCCACTTTCGAGGAATTCCTCTCATTTTCTTTTTATAATATAGAGGTAGTCCTTAATATAGCTATATTACCTCCTTAATATAGTTATATTTCTGAAACCGAATAATGCAGAATACTTATTAGCTTTACTTAGTCCACCCAACATTCCATCCAAAAATAACAATAATAAACTAGTAACTAACAATTTAATCTATAACTTTCACTCCAGAATTTTGACCATTTAGTTATCATGCCAAAGAATAAAATATTCTTACCCCATAAAAGTCACTAGAGTATCAATTATGAACGATATTCATTACAAACTCTAAAAATATATTTATATAATAACACAAGGTATATTATAGGTTTTAATAGTGTAAAATGATATACAAAAGAATTCTTAAAACATAAAATAAATAATAGCAAGAGCATAAAACACAAAATAAATATAACGCTAATATTTTATTTTGGATGTGAAAATTAAGATTACTAGCGTAATTTTTCATTATATTACTTTTAATGTTACAATACATATATATACATTTCTAAGTATTAATAAACCCCAATCCATTAACCTTGGGTTATAACATAACTGTAGTTCCCTTGACCAGATCTATAAATTACCATGGACAAAAAACCACCATGCCCAAAATCATGTGCTAAACCCATGCATAAAACCAGAGGTAGGTCAACCCACCTAATATAGGGTCCAAAAGTATTTTCCTAGGGCATTGTTCTTAGCACAAGTGAAGGGGGCATTGACTGCCCCTCCTCTTACCACCTACTTTGCGCATGGAGCTAGTCATGGAAAGAATATAACACACACCCAACACATACATAACTAGTACAGAGACCTCGAACAAGCGAATAAATATGAAACCATTATGACTGCATGACCAACACATTGCCCATCTATTCTAAGGGGTAAACCATGCATTATCATTTATTAGGTCATAGATTCATTGCTCATTCATTTAAAAATCAAGACATGATGGGAACCTTACATTCTCTTTGTCATGAAACACATTCATAACCAACATATAGACAAAACAAATAATGAGGATACAACATCCATAAATGCCACATATAATCTAGTACATTTAAACGTGAAATACCAAGGAAAGGAACTTTTATTGATGAATGCAAAATCCAACCCGGTCTGGGACTACCACATTCTAACCAGGCCTTCCCAAGGCTAAACCACGTCACCCTCATCAATATAAATCGGCTTTACCACAATCCTCGTTGGATCACAAGGACAGAAAAAAGCATGTATGCTACCGGATTTCTCCACCTACATCGTGAGAAATTTCCATGTCTCCTAGTCTCTAGGCTTTACCACAATCAACAGTTCGATCTAGGGATCACTAGGCCATAATCGAGACACCACCCTCTAGGATTTATCGTATATCCTGCTATTCACTGAAAAGGATTCCTAGGTGTAATCAATGGAAATCACCTCTAAGTTTTAATGTATATGTCGTCATTCACCGATCAAGGATTCCTAGGCCTATCGAGGCACATAATATATGGATTTACTTCAACCCACATTTTAGTTCAGGTGTGACTACTCTAGTGGCTTTACCCCAATCCATATTTTGGTTCAAGGATCACTAGACCATGTGTTCTTTCATTTGGAGATCCAACTCACTCGGATTTGAATCCATCCAGGAGTCTAGCTCAACCAAAAAATGAGAACCCCATCAGACCATGACTATCAGGAAATGGCAAGGCAAGGCTGAAGAACACTGTCACATCTTGAAAAATCCATGCCAATGACAACAAGAGAATCAAGAACACACATGCATGAACTTGCATGCCAAATCTAGTGAGGAAATCAGACGTGCAAATTGATACCTCCAAGTAAACTTGTTGTAGCTGCTTGATCCCACTCTTCCTTGCTTGATCTCTCTTTTCCTTTCCTTATCCAAAGCTAAAGTGTTCCAAGAAAAATCGAAGTGTTCAAGAGTGAGAGAGAGAGAGAATAGAGAGAGAGTTCCAAAACTAAACCGACAAAAGGTAACAATTGATCATCAAATGCCTTCTTATTAATGTGTCCTCTGTCTTCTTCATTTTCCATTATTTTCCCTTCATTTTCCTCCTCACATGCAACCTATGACATTTCACCATCCTTTTCTCCTACATTCATTTATTTTCATAGATAAATTGCGAAAATCCCATTTCTCCTTATCAAAGCCTTTTTTATTTCCTTAGCCATAATAACTGAAATTAACTCCTACACTAGGATTTTTTTCCCAAGCATTAAAATTAGAATAAGTGTCCCATAAATGTGGTTATTGCTTTTCCTTTATTAACTTTATTTACATGGAATTTTGATGAGGGTTGCTACACATCATATCTCTATCAAGGCTCAATCATTCATGGTCAACCATGGTCAACCTTGTCAACCCTTTTCAAATGGTAATCAAACAATTTTTGTATCATTCATGTAACATTAATGTAAAATGAACCATGGTCAACATTAATGTAACAATATAACAATTGAAAACATTAATGTTGCATTGATATATTAATGTAACATAAATACATTGTTATATTTATGGTTAACCATGGTCGAACTTATTCAACCATGTTAATCCACAATCAACATTATTCATCCTTAGTCAACCTCGTGAGCCATAGTTAACCATGATAAACCAAGGTCAACCATAATATTCCCCTTAATCTCGACTCAAGTGTGGTAATAATTATCAATAATGGTCAACTAAGGTCAACCATGGTAATCATTGTCAATCAAGGTCAGCATAGGCCAACCATGGTAATCACTGCCAATCATGTTTGACTGAATTCAATCTTTGTAATCATTTTTAATTATGTTCAATTGTGGTCAACCATTGTCTCCCTTAACCAATAATGGTCAACCGTCTTCAACCATGGTCATCCTCATCAACCATGGTCAATCCCATCAACCCTCTTCAAACATTAATGTAACATTTTTGTAGCATTAATATAACATAAACATTGAAATTAATGTAAGATTGCATGGTCGACCATTGTCAGTAGTGGTTAACATTTAATGTTACATCATTGTAACCATGTAACAATAGTGAGTCATGGATAGCAATGGTAAACCAAAGTCAATCATAAGCTTTCGTCTTAATGCCTTGTCAACCATGGTAATCATTACAGTCATGTCAACCGAGGTCAAATATTTTCCACCTTAACTAACACTGATTGGCCTTCTTCAACCATGGTCAACCTTGTGAACCATGTCCATTCCAATTAACCCACTTCAACTATTAATGCAATCTTAGTTGTAAAATTAATATAAAATTAACATTAATATTAATGTAACATGAACCATTGTTAGTGCCTTTGGCCAACTCAACTAGCGATGGCCATGTAAATGAAGTATTATGCGCGAGGAGGTTTCACATTCAAATCCCTCTCATTCACAGTGGGTGCATGTAACATCCCAAGTTTCTATGCTTTTCAAGTTAGACATTTGAAAAAAAATCCAAAGGGGAGTGAAACCTAATGGAGAATTATTATGTGGATTTATTTAAATAATTATTAATGAAAAATAAATAGAATGTTTATGTGTGCACTATGAATAGAAGAGATTGGAGGTCATAAATCTGATCCATGAGGATATGGACCAGGAAATACTTTCCCAAAAACCTTTCAGAAAAACCATGAAAGGAATATTTCTAAATTAGATTGGGAGAGAAAAATCTAATTCCCCAATAAAGAGGAAAGTAATTGGGAAGAGGTGGAGAAACTGAAAAACTGAAAAAGACAACTTTAAAGGACCCTATTGAGGGAAGCCTAGGAAAAAATAGGAAGAAAGCATCTTGGAAATTCTAGATGCAGAATTTAAGCAGCGGGATTTAGAAGAAAAGCATGGAGATTGAATTCGGGAGACAAAGAATTCTAAGGTTGGGAGGACTGGTCATAGTTATTGGTATGCACAAATAATACTGAAAATTCTTTTAAGCTTGTCAAACCAATGCTTTATGAAGTTATAAATTATTATTATGCTTGTTTCATAAAATATTAGAATGATTAACATTTGAGTACCTCATACTTTTATAATCTAAATTCAGTAATTGAACTTTAGTAAGTGTAGTAGTAGAAGGGGAAGGAATATCAGGAACCATCTCCCAGAATGTCGAAACCATTGGCTGGTTTGGATCTGGGCATAAGTACCCTGTAGGAAAATTTCAAATTATGTATATCAATGTTGCTATGAAAAAATATAAGTTACAAGCAAGGTAAATTAGATACTATACTAAATATTGGAATATATGAAAATAAAACATTATATCTGAAATAAATCGCGGCATCATGTTTTAAAAACTGTCTTTAATTATTTTTGTGTGTGAAATAATAAGTTATATTGGTACATATAACTGTAATGAGTAAGGTTCAAGAAACATAAGAGGGAATGAATTAGTTTATACCAGGTTTTTAGTTCGCTGAAATAAAAACTATAGAAACCCTTGTACACACATGAACAAAATTATTTTTATAAATAAAAGAAAAACTATACTTATAACTCCTTGGTATAGAAAATTTATCATGTCTGGTGTTTATAAACTACGGTAATGCTGAAATGAAACAAACAGTTTAGCACATAATAAGGATATAAATATTTTCTGAAATGAAACTCAAAAACATGTAGGTCCTAACATAAGAGAAATAGTAATTTTTTTTTATATTTATTTATTTTTTTTTTTCTTTTTTCTGTTATTGATATGCAAGAAGTAAAGCATAGATCTCTTCAGAATAAGAGAAAATTGGAAGGAATTTATCAACAAATTTATACTATAATCCATTACCATACGTTGAGAAAAGAAAATCATTGAAATACAATTATAGTTTCATCAAAAATATGCAAGTAGGATGATTGTATTTAAATAGGAAAAAAACTGTAAATGAAAAATAAACTGTATAAGATGCCATACTGAGTTATATCGTGAACTATATGACTTGTGAAATGTAGAAAAATCCTAACTATCAAAATACAATAACAATCCATTGAATTTCATATGGGTCATGAGTTTGAGAACAACCCAGAAATAAAAAAGGTTCCACAAGTGATAATGTCCATTTAAAATACATCCGTATAGGCTACATTAAAAACACATGTAGTTTCAATTGATCTTCACTCTAATAATACTTTGTAAATTCGAGGTACGTTAGCAGTAGTAGTGATAACCACCTCTGGGAAGGGATAAGAAACTGGAGTAGAAATGAAAAAGGATACATTCTATCCAACGAAAATGTATAAAACCGACCTGTGAGAATGTGAAATAAATTAGAGTCGGAAATTTTCATATGGTAACGAATAGCGTGTAGGGCGATATGAGCCATGAATCGGACCATTACTTGAGCTATAAACCAAAGATCAAAAAGAAAAATTTCAGCCCCAAAATGTTTATCGAATCGAAAATTATGCTATGGACATAAAAACGAAAAGTTAAGAAAATGAAGTTACCCGATAAATCATATGCTGCAACTAACAGGTGAGAATATGGGATGACTTCGTTTATGTTGCCGAGAAATTCACACTTCAAATTTCTGCTCTCAGGGTGTGGAGCATGCAAGTTTCAGATGTAAAAACCCTTGTTAGTAAACGCAAAGGAAGTCGAATAGAAAGACAAAAAATTTCAAAGGATTCTCGAAAATAATTCGATATGTATATATATTTGCATACCATAAGTTCTATCAAATCTGAAACAGTGTCGGTTTCCAAACTGGTAAATTCTCCAACGAAAACTTCCATAGTGCATCCCAAAAAAAAAAACCTGCAATCTCTCTCTCATGGACATTAGGAAAGTAAATAAAAGGGTATACGCCTAAATCATGGGATAGATATATAAATTTCTGGGTGGGAGAAAGACATTCTTTTTAAGTTGCAGAAAACCTTGACAAGAAATTTAAATACAAAGCCATAGTAGATAAACCCTTCGATAAATGCAAGAATGAGTGTCTGAGATAAAAGAGTAAGTTACTTACCAGTTGAGTTGAAGCACGATACGCTAAGACGACCAAGAAATCTTCCTTCGTAACACACTGTAGTAAAATTGTGTAGATGTGGAGTGCCTTCCATAGAAACTTAATGAAGAAATGAATTTGAATACAGTAAAGGATTCGCCTTAAAACCCCTTTTGCCGAAGGAAACCCTAGAATTATTTCCACCCTACAAGTGGCAAGATCTGTAGAGTTTTATATACAGTCACCAGATCTCTCACGAAAGTCTCGAGGAATTAAAAATGTATCAGGTTGATTCCCCATCCAACGTAAATGCCATTTATGATACTCCACAGTAGAATGTACCAAAACCACCTAGAAAATCATGAAACTGATGAAAAGTAGCCTGTCTGAATTCTCATATTCATGTTTACCAGCTCCATGGTAAGGCGAATTAAATATGACATTAAATAATTGTACTACGTGGTACTGGAAAGATCCCAGGAGGTCAATTCGAAATCCGTTGCAGATTTCTCGAGATGGATTGGTGGATGACCCAAATCGAGAGCAATTTAGTCTTAGGCATTAGAATTATAATTTCAATGTTTATGCAGAGTGATCAGACAATGTCAAGTTTGATTTTGATTAAAAAGGGATATTGTTATGAAGAAGTTAATTTATGGGAAACGATATAGGTTTAGTGAGAAAACCTTATGTAAAAATAAGTCAACGTAACAAATAAATAATTAAGGTCGAAAGTTGAGTTAATATATATATATATATATATATATATATATATATATATATCACGATTTTGAAATTATAATTAATGGTATATGTGATATATGAAGTTTTGACTTAGTATATATATATATGGAATGATTGTTAATAAATTTAAAAAGGTTGATGATTTAAAGGATTAAAAGTTTAATGATTTAAAGGATTAAAATTCAAAAAGAGAAATTTTCACAATAGATAGCAAGAAGAATAATTTATCATAAGATTGAAAAAAACAAGTTTTGAGATAATGAGAGGCATTACAAATGGTATCAGAGCCCAAGTTAGAAAACTCTAGGTTGTTTTTTTACTCACTGTTAGTTGACTATATATATATATATATATATTTGAAAAAAAATGTTACTAATGTTGTTTTGTTTAACAGTAAAAAGGTACTGAAACTGAAAAGTCAGTGGATGAAGAAAATGAGCTCTATGTCGATCTGGGTGGTGGAGATAACATGCCAGATCCCAATGCTCCTTTGATGGCTATGTTGCACAGGATGCAATGGGATATGGCCCAGCTAAGAAGCCAAAATGATAGGCTATCTTTAGTTAATGAGGAGCAAGAAAAACTGATAAGATAACTGACTTCGCGGAACAGCCAAGAAGGTGAAGGTTCCGGAAGGAAGAGAAAAGGTAGTGTCAATCTCTCAGATGATTATGAGGAAGATGACGCCACTAGACAACAGTCTAGACAGAAGAAGGAATTATAGGGTGAATTCTAGAAAATAAAACCTCCCTCCTATGATGCAAAGAAGGAGGAAGATGTTGAGGCATGGTTATTAAACATGATTAAATATTTTTAGGTCTACGAGTACGAAATAAATCTGAGGGACAGATTAGCCATCTACCAACTGCAAGGTAAGGCTACCTTGTGGTGGGAAGAAACAAAGATGGTTCATGCTATTGATGATAAAACAGTGACCTGGGTAGATTTTCAAGTCAAGTTTAAAAACTGGTATTTGAACGAATGCTACTATGATGAAAAAGAAAAAGAGTTTCATGAAATCAGATCAGGACAACTCACCATAGACGAGTTTGTCACAAAGTTCACAAATCTGTTACGATATGTTCCTTACATTCGTGAGGAGAAAGAAAAGGTACAAAGATTTTTGAATTGCTTCCCTACTATGTACAAGGAGAAAATAGAGTTCGATAATCCAAAAAAAATGGACGAAGTGGTGAGGAAAGCCAGATTATGCTACCAGCAGTTTAAGGGAAAGAGTGAACAAGAGAAGAGCTGGACAAATAGGAGTGAATTCAAAGGAAAGAAACAAAAACTAGCTTATTTGAAGAAATTTGGTAGGAATCATCAGCGAAAGAAATTTAACAAAACAAATGAAAGACAAACTGCTCAATCTCAAATTGGTTCAAAGCAAATAGATGGGAATATAAGAAGGAAGGAACTGTTAAAATGCGGGAAACTTTGAAGTGCTGGGGTTGTGGAGAACCTCATGTTTTTAGGGAATTTCTACACCGAAATATTTAGATGGTTCTGAGAGATAGAGAAGCTACCACAGTGAATGATGTATCAAGGAATATCCCCACTATTAGTGTAGCCTTGGAGAACCGACAAGCAGAACACCAGTATACTATGGTCGAGATGGAAGGTAAAATTTCTAATCAATCTGTTATAGTTTTAATTGACCCGGGCACTTATTTGAGTTATATTAGTCCACAAGTTGTAGAAAAATGTAAACTCAGCACAGAAAATTTTCAACAGCCTTGGTTGGTCTCGTTAGCTACCGAAACCAAATGCAAGGTAACTCATAAGCTACCTAAAACATCTATTAAATTGAATTATTATCAAACGGAAGTAGATTTAAACATTTTTCCATTAGGTTCCCATGATTTACTGATAGGAATGGACTAGTTAGAAAAGAAAAATACCATGTTGAATTGTTGGGACAAAACTCTGCACTGCATAGATGTTGAAGGAAAACCCTTTATACTCAAAGGGAAACCAAAACCAATCTCAATAAGACAAATATCATCCCTTCAGTTAAAAAGAACTGCTAGAAAGGGGTACAAAGTATATGTTTTACATGTTGAAGAACTAGGACAACAACCTAAAGAAAACTTGTTGGATACCTTGCCAGTGATTAGGGAGTTTAAAGAAGTGTTTCCGGATGAGATTCCTCATCTTCCCCCCAAAAGGGAAATTGATTTTACTATTGATTTAGTGCCAGGTGCAACTCCAGTTTCTAGAGCTCCTTATCAAATGAACCCCCCTGAACTAATGGAGTTAAAAATGCAATTACAAGAATTGCTCGACAAAGGTTACATCAGACCGAGTGTATCTCCTTAGGGAGAAATGATGTTGTTCGTGAAAAATAAGGATGGAACCTTCAGGATGTGTATTGATTATCGTCAACTGAATAAGTTGACAATTAAAAACTGGTACCCATTGCCTAGAATAGAAGACCTTTTTTATTAGGCTAGAGGAGCTTCAGTATTATCTAAGATTGACATAAGGACTGGTTTTCACCAACTCAGAATTAAGGAGGAAGATATCAGTAAAACAACTTTTCGAACCAGGTATGGTCACTACGAATTTGTACTCCTACCTTTCGGTTTGAAAAACGCCCCTACCACTTTTAGGTGTTTAATAAATAGCATCCTGAATAAACAATTAGACAAATTCATACTAGTATTTATAGATGACATTCTAATCTATTCAAAAATATAAAATTCAATATTTGGGGCATATAATTTCAGAACAAGGATTGGTTGTTGATCTTGAGAAAATAAAGTCCATTAGAGAGTGGCTAGTACTGACTGATGTCTTAGTGGTAAGATCATTTATGGGGATTACAGGGTACTACCGAAGGTTTGTAGAAAGATTTTCCGCATTAGCTTATCCTATAATGTCATTACAGAGGAAAGGTACAAAATTTGAATGGACTGAAAAATGCCAAAATAGCTTTGAACAACTAAAATTAAAACTTACTACAACACCCATTCTGAAGATTGCAGATCTTGATAAAGAGTTTGTAGTGTGTACTCATGCGTGTGGAGAGGGATTAGGCAGAGTTCTATTTCAAGATAATTCTGTTATTGCGTATGAATCTAGAAAAATTAAGAAACATGAAAAGAATTACATTGTATATGATCTTGAGTTAGCTGTTGTAATTCATGCTTTTAAGATATGGCGACACTATCTCCTAGGAAATAAATTTATATTGATGACAGATCATATTAGCCTCAAGTATTTCTTCACTCAAACAGATTTGAATGCTCGACAAGCCAGATGGCTGTCTTTTCTGAGTGAATTTGATATGGAAATAAAACATATCAAAGGAAAAGAAAAGAAAATTGCTGATTCTCTATGCATAAATGCTTGCCAAAACATAAGTAACATTGGGAGTAGTGCCAGTTTTGACTTAGAAGGATTAGTAAAAAGGGTAGCAGATCAATATCCCAACTATGAGAAACTGCAAATTCAAATGCTGAAAGAAGAAATGAAAGGGTATACACAAAATCAGAAGGGATTGATTTGTTATAGAGAAAGATTGTACATCCCCAATGTAGACTCTTTGAAAAAAGAAATCCTAGATGAATATCATAAACAACCATATTCAGGAAAACCTGGATATCAGAAACTACTTACAACCTTGAAAAAGAATCTATTTTGGCCAGGAATGAAAAAAGACGTGGCCAACTACTTAGCCAGAAGCATGGAATGTCAACTAGTTAAAGTTGAACATCAACATCCAGTTGGCCTCCTAAATCCCTTACTAATTGCAAAATGGAAATGGGAGATTGTTTCTATGTATTTTATAACTGGGTTACCTAGAACAAAGTACCAGCATGACTCAGTGATGGTAGTGGTAGATACTTTAACAAAGGCTGAACATTTCATACCTGTGAAATCTACTTTTGGGACAACCCAAGTAGCAAATGTGTTCATGAAGGAAATTGTAAGGCTACACAGGGTTCCTAAAGTGATTATTTAAGATAGAGATGCCAAGTTCACAATAGCCTTCTGGAAGAGTCTGTTTGGAGGCATGGGCACTAAATTGAATTTTAGGACTACCTATCACCCACAGACGGATGTTCAAACTGAGAGAACAAATCAAATTCTGGAGGATATGCTCAGAATGTATGTGATGGATAGGCCAACTAAGTGGGAAGACTATTTAAATTTAGTCAAATTTTCTTATAATAAAAAATACCAATCTTCCATCAAAATGAGTCCATTTGAGACACTCTATTGAAAGAAAGTGCCACACTCCTTTAAGCTGGAGCCAACCTGAAGATAAGTTAGTACTTGGGCTAGATGCTCTACAAGAAATGAAAAGGATTTTCAAACAAATACAGAGAAAGATAAAGACAGCTCAAGATTGACAGAAAACTTATGCCGACAAGAAGAGAGTTCACCGAGAGTACAAAGTGGGAGACCATGTATATTTGCGGATTAAACCCAAAAAGAGCACTCTGTATATTGGAAGTTGTGAAAAATTGGCTCCTAGATACTCTCTTCCTTTTGAAGTCTTAGAAAGGGTGGGACTAGTGGCTTATAAACTGGCCTTACCCCACCATGTTAAAGTTCATAATGTGTTTCATGTTTCTTTATTGAAAATATATGTACATGATGCTGCTCATATTGTTGATTGAAATGTGATTTAGGTGGAACCAGAAGGGTAGTTCCTTCTAGAGCTGCTTCAAATACTGGAGCGGGAAGAAATTGAACTACGAAACAGAACAGTAGCCAGAGTAAAAATGCAGTTGAAACACTTTACTGCTAAAGAGGCTACATGGGAAAGAGCAGCTCAGATGATGGAAAAATATCCATCTTTATTTTCATAATGAACTATAGTAGATAGTCTGTTAACACTGAGGTCAGTGTTTGTTTTCAGAGGGGGAATGTGTAACACCCCATGTTTCTATGCTTTTCAAGTTAGACATTTGAACAAAAATCCAAAGGGGAGTGGACCCCACTGGAGAATTATTGTGTGGATTTATTTAAAAAATTATTAATGAAAAATAAATAGAATTTTTATGTGTGCACTATGACTATAAGAGATTGGAGATCATAAATCTGATCCATGAAGATATGGACCAGGAAATACTTTCCCAAAAACCGTTCAGAAAAACCTTGAAAGGAATATTTCTAAATTATATTGGGAGAGAAAAATCTAATTCCCCAATAAAGAGGAAAGTAATTGGGAAGAGGTGGAAAAGCTGGAAAAGTGAAAAAGACAGCTCTAAAGGACCCTATTGAGGGCAGCGTAGGCAAAAATAGGAAGAAAGCCTCCTAGAAATTCTGGATGCAGAATTTAAAAACAGGCTTGGGGAAAGCATGGCTTAAATGCAGTTGCTCCAAAATAGACGTGTTGGTCGATCGCAGGAGATGCGAGCTCGGGGGTGGTCGAAATGGTACAGGTTGGGAGGACTGGTCATAGTTATTAGTATGCACAAATAATATTGAAAATTCTTTTAAGCTTGTCAAACCAATGCTTTAATCAGTTCTAAATTATTAATATGCTTGTTTCATAAAATATTAGAATGATTAATATTTGAGTACCTCGTACTTTTATAATCTAAATTCAGTAATTGAACTTTATTAAGTGTAGTAGTAGAAGGGGAAGGAATATCAGGAACCATCTCCTAGAATGTCGAAACAATTGGGTGGTTTGGATCTGGGGATAGGTACCCTATAGGAAAATTTCAAATTTATTTATATCAATGATGATATGAAAAAATATAAGTTACAAGCAGGGTAAATCAGATACTATACTAAATATTGGACTATATGAAAATAAAACATTATATCTGAAATAAATCGTGGCATCATGTTCTAAAAATTGTCTTTAATTATTTCTTTGTGTGAAATAATAAGTTATATTGATACATATAATTGTAATGAGTAAGGTTCAAGAAACATAAGAGGGAATGAATTAGTTTATACTAGGTTTTTAGTTCGCTGAAATAAAAACTATAGAAACCCTTGTACATACAAAAACAAAAGTATTTTTATAAATAAAAGAAAAACTATACTTATAGCTCCTTGGTATAGAACTTTTATCATGTCTAGTGTTTATAAACTACGGTAATGTTGAAATGAAATAAACAGTTTAGCACATAATAAGCATATAAATATTTTCTGAAATGAAACTCAAAAACATGTAATTCCTAACAGAAGAGAAATAGTAATTTTTTTTGTTATTGATATGCAAGAAGTAAAGCATAGATCCCTTTAGAATAGGAGAAAACTAGAAGGAATTTATCAACAAATTTATACTATAATCCATTACCATACGTTGAGAAAAGAAAATCATTGAAATACAATTATAGTTTCATAAAAAATCAGAAAGTAGGATGATTGTATTTAAATATGCAACAAACTGTAAATGAAGAATAAAATGTATACAATGTTGTACTGAGTTATATCGTTAACTATATGACTTGTGAAATGTGGAAAAATCCTAACTATAAAAATACAATAAAAATAAATTAAATTTCATACGAGTCCTGAGTCTGAGAACAACCCATAAATGAAAAAGGTTCCACGAGCGATAATGTCCATTTAAAATACATGCGTATATGTTACATTAAAAACACATTGCAGTTTCAATTGATCTTCACTGTAATAATACTTTGTTAATTCGAGGTAGGTTAGCAGTAGTAGTGATAACCACCTGTGGGAAGGGATAAGAAACTGGAGTAGAAATGAAAAAGGATACATTCTATCCAACGAGAATGTATAAAACTGACTTGTGAGAATGTGAAATAAATTAGAGTCGGAAATTTTCATATGGTAACGAATAGCGTGTAGGGCGATATGAGCCATGAATTGGACCATTACCTGAGCTGTAAACCAAAGATAAAAAAGAAATTTTTTAGCCCCAAAACGTTTATCAAATCGAAAATTATGCTATGGACATAAAAACGAAAAGTTAAGAAAATGAAGTTACCCGATAAATCATATGCTGCAACTAATAGGTGAGAAGATGGGATGCCCTCATTTATGTTGTCGAGAAATTTGCACTTCAAATTTTTGCTCTGAGGGTGTGGAGCATGCAAGTTTCATATTTAAAAACCCTTGTTATTAAACGCAGAGGAAGTCGAATAGAAAAACAAAAATTTCAAAGGATTCTCGAACATAGTTCGATATGTATATATATTTACATACCATAAGTTCTATCAAATCTGAAACAGTCTCAGTTTCCAAATCGGTAAATTCTCCAACGAAAACTTCCATAGTGCATCCAAAAAAAAAAAACCTACAAGCTCTGTCTCATGGACAGTAGGGAAGTAAATAAAAGGGTATACGACTAAATCATGGGATAGATATATAAATTTCTGGGTGGGAGAAAGACATTCTTTTTAAGTTGCAGAAAACCTTGACGAGAAATTTAAATACAATGCCATAGTAGATAAACCCTTCGATAAATGCAAGAACGAATGTCTAAGATAAAAGGGTAAGTTACTACGAGTTGAGTTGAACCACAATACGCTGAGACGACCAAGAAATCTTCCTTCATAACACACTGTAGTAAACTTGTGTAGGTGTGGAGTGCCTTCCATAGAAACTCAACGAAGAAATGAATTCGAATACAGTAAAGGATTTGGCTTAAAAACCCTTTTGTTGAAGGAAACCCTAGAATTATTTCCACCCTACAAGTGGCAAGATCTGCAGAGTTGTATATACGATCACCAAATCTCTCACGAAATTCTTGAGGAATTAAAAATGTATCAGGTCGATTCCCCATCCAACGATACTCCACAGTAGAATGTACTGAAACCACCTCGAAAACCATGAAACCGATGAAAAGTAGCGTGTTTGAATTCTCATATTCATGTTTACCAAATCCATGGTAAGGTGAATTAAGTATGACATTAAATAATTGTACTACGCGGTACTAGAAAGATCCCAGGAGGTAAATTCGAAATCGAGATGGATTGGTGGATGACCCAAATCGAGAGCAGTTTAGTCTCACGCATTAGAATTACGATTTCAATGTTTATGTGGAGTGATCAGATAATGTCAAGCTCGATTTTGATTAAAAAGGGATATCGTTATGAAGAAGTTAAGTTATGGGAAATCATATAGGTTTAGTGAGAAAACCTTATGTAAAAGTAAGTCAAAGTAACAAATAACTAATTAAGGTCGAAAGTTGAGTTAATATATATATATATATATATATATTATCATGACTTTGAATTTACAATTAATGATATATGTGATATATGAAGTTTAATTAGTATATATATATATATATATATACGTATATGAATTATTGCTAATAAATTTAAAAAGGTTGATGATTTAAAGGATTAAGAGTCAAAACGAGAGATTTTCACAATAGATACCAAGGAGAAAAATTTATCATAAGATTGAAAAAAAAGAAGTTTTGAGATATTGAGAGGCATTACAATGCAAAAGGTACATAAGCACATGTAGGTGCAAAATGGGCACATGTATGTGCCTAGAGTTTATAGTGGTAGCGGTTGGAATCAACCCCATGTCACATAAGTACGAAATTGGCCCAATTTTGGATTTCTCTAGTTAACAAAACAAATATCTAACATGAAGCATTGTCAACCACGCCAATGTAACAATGCCAACATTAATGTAACATTATTAAATTGATGTAACAATAATACATTAGTGCATTAATGGTTGACAATGGTCAAACTTTGTCAACTCTCTTCAATGTGAGTCAATCTCATCAATTGTGATCAACCTCATCAACCCTCCTCAACCATGGTCAATGAATCCACCTGCTTATGCCACATTTTGCACCTTATATATCTCAATAAACATCAACCACATTAATAATTATGATTATGCTAATTTATTAATAATTTAATTTAATTATCCACCTCAACTAAAATTTTGGAAAGCTTACTCATCTAAAAAAATAAAATCCATTGATTCAGTAAAAATGCCATGTGAAGCTATTTGACACATGTCGGATTCCTTTCTCAAAATAAAAATAAAAAGGACCGTAAACGAACCTATTTTTGCCGTATGAAATGAAATTAAGAAGTTGCGTCAGCCCAATTCGAAAATTATAAATATTGTATCTCTCCTTCAATTTTCTTGTAACCTAAGTCGCATTTCGTAGCTTTCTTAACCATTTTCTGTGACGTATCTTGAAATCCAATCCACGAAATATTGTACGTTTCAGTCTTTCACTGTGTTGGCTTTGCTGGGATTTTGTTGTTGCAGGTTCGCCTCTTTCGTTCAAACCGCACTTCTTTATGTAACACTCACAAGCTTTGGGGTTTTCTTTATCCTTTTACAGGCCGGAAAAATGTCTGAAATTGAGTATTCTGAGAAATACTACGACGATAACTACGAGTACAGGTTATAACATTTCTCATTCCAAGGCATTTTAAAGATTTATTCTCACAAGTTCTCCTCTCAGGGTCTACAAATTAAATTAGGGTTTGAAGACTAAATTCGATTAAAAAATCCTCTTCTGTTTGAGTCTCATGTTTGTTGAAGACTAAATTCTCAGTCCATGGCATTTTGAAGATTTATTCTCACAAATTCTCCTCTCAGGGTTTACAAATTAGGGTATGAAGACTAAATTCGATAAAATATCCTTTTCTGTTTCAGCCGGGATAATGCTTTGAGTCTCATGTTTGTTTGGATGTTGAACTAAATTATTTATCACGAGAACCTTCCAAAGCATTAATTGGCACACAATGGGCTTCTTCAACACCACCACAATGCATTTTTGTGCCTAGTTATATAGAGATTATGATGTACTTGGACCACATTTCTGAGTCAAATACACATTTCACTCCACATTTGGCAACTGATCCAGGACCTAGAGGAGGTTGTGTCTCGCTCACTGAGACATGGGAAGGCACGCATCATATTTTATCCCTCATCGATGGCGCATAAAATTGATCTTGAGGTACTTGGAGACCCATGAGACCCATGCGGATCCCATAAATCCCAACTTGGGATTTAGAGATGTTTTGTAGCATTTGGAGGTCATCCCCTAGACCATAATTTTTGAGGCATTTCCCCTCATTCCTAACAGATGAGGCTTCAACGCTTGCATTGGAGGGAATTTATGATTGGTTATATCGGCCCAAATACAAATTAAATAGTGATTAATGTTTAAGCTATCTTGTTTGTCTTGTAACCAAGGGTATTCACATCATTTGTTATGCTTTAGGGGATTTATAATTAAAAATTTGAATTTCTAGAGATTGTATAAATATGAGAGACTCACTATCATTTTTATCATCATCACTTGGATTTTTGACCTCCTTAATGGAATTCAAACCTTCATTTGTGGAATGTTTTGGAGTAATTTGAATGAATTTTGATGTTTGGATATTGTCGCTATAGCTCTTGGAGCTTCTCTTCAACACTATGATGGATGGATACATTCTTTGTTGTCTTGTAAGTGATGTTTAATGCTATATTTATGAATTATTATAGATGTATAATGCATGGAATTTATCTCATGGTATTTCATGTGCCCTAAATTAATGAAATTTCGGTGGAACAATGAAGATATTGCAAATTTTGCATGTGTTATGCATGGATAACGAATGAATGAATGTTATTAGGGGAAATAATGAAATTTATATTCCTCAAAAATCCATTTATAATTGCTATCAAAGTGTAAATATCTAGAATTGTTGTTTAGTTGTTTCATTAGGGCTACCAAAATTGCTTCTAGGATTCCTTGGGGAGCGAAGTGTCTTTATTGAAATATTTCATGACTCCTGACTTCCCAATGGCTAGGCGCTAGTCTAGAAATACTTGGGGATAATATTACTTAACAAAACATCATTATTTCACCTTATTTTTATCTTCCTCATTATTTTTCCCTTCAAGAATTTGTAGCCCCTTTAGGGCATAGTGAAAAATCCCTTAGGAGTGAGACCTTTCGAAACTAATCTGAAATTTGCTCGCACTTTTGTTTATTCCAGGTATCCTCTAGTTTTGGGGCCATTCTCATGGTTGTATTTCAAGATATTTCGTGCCCTATACTTCGTACCAAATAGGAAATTTTGAAGTTTCCTTCACTTGGGGATTTCTTGAAGGTTTATGCTTAACTACTTTTTGAAGTACATAACAGAAATCTTTTTCTCTTAACTACCCTAACGTTGCATGAGCCCATAATTTTGCATACATCAACCATATGTCTCGTGTAAATATATATTACAAGGGGTATTTTGTGGAAATTATTTCTAGCTTCTCCCAAAGCTTGCACCTTTGTTGAACCTTTTCATTGAATGAACTTCCTTGCCTCACTTCAATCTTATCCTAAGAATATATGTCACAAGTCAAGGGTATTGGGACTCCTCTCGATGGTGAAAATCCAAGAAGAGAGGAGGACATAATATTTTGTGACAGTGGGTGGGCCTTTGTCCCATATTGTTGTTGTGCCCTAGTAGTTTTCCTTTTAGGTTCTAGTTTAGGACCCCTGCTAGTTTGTGTGGTAACTAGAAGAATGACATACAATTTTGGGGCTTCATTTGGTTTATCGGGGCTTAAAGGAAGCATGGTATGGGGTTTTATGGGGTTTTTTGGGTCCACTTGTTGATAGGGCCTTGAATTTTTCTGGATATTCAGTCATGGAGGGTTTTCATTGGTTGGCTTATATTCAAAGTTGTGGCATGGGTATAATTGGAGATTGGGCCCTCACACTAGCGTCACTAATTTGCTAGACTCTTCCATCAACTGGGGTTTCTATTCCTCATATGTTTTGTCAATTCCATATTTATCTCGCTTTCAATGATTCGATTGCTTATGGGACTCTAACTAGGGTTTTCTCCTTGGGGTTATCTTACCCATGTACTGCTCCTCATGGGTTACCATTTTCTGTTATGGAACCCTACCTTTGTGACATTCTTTCACTGTCATTGATAGAACTTAATACCCTTTCCACCCATGGGCTCTCTTTCCCCCTCCTTGCCTCTCCCTCTCTATATATCTCCTATTGATTTTAAAGGATTTCTTCCTTCTATTTCTTCGAAAATTACTCCTCCACATGAAAGTATTTCCTTCTTTTATTTTTCTTCTTCTATAACCCCCACATTGATCTCATCGACCCCTCTTCCCTTGACCACAACCCCCCCCCCACCTTGTAGAAAGCAACTCATTTCCCCTAGACTGACCCCCGATTTGCTAACTTCATTCAAATACTTTAGTTTGCGATGATGGGTTGTGCTCATAGCCATCGTTTTAGCGAGAAGGAAATATAAAAATGGATGAAAAAGGAGGGGGGGCTCACATCAACCCACTTCCAAATTTCAAGATACTCGTAAGAAGTTGCCTAATTTTTTTCAAAAAGTTTGAAGAGGTTAATTTGGATTTGAGGAAGGTTTGGAGTATCAAATCCACCCCTTTCATGCTTAAGAATTGGACCCCTATTTTTGACATGCTTAAGAATTGGACCCCTATTTTTGATCCCACTCTAGAGAGCATAAATAATTCCCCTATCTAGGTTCGACTTCTAGGACTAAAAGTACAATTTTTGTTTGGAGCAAACTCTCAGGGAAATTGGAAACAAGCTGGGAGAATGCTTGTAGGTCAGCCTCACTTTCAAATCTCCATGGAGATGAAGGTGGTGAGGATATTGGTAAACATGTATATTAAAGAAAACTTATGGGGTGAAATGAAACTCCAACATAAAGGAATCACTTCTCTTCAAACTTTAGACTATGAGGGCATCCTCTTAAAATATCACAGTGTCATCAGGACAACCATAATATTATGAAATGCCCACTAAGGTTCCATGGAAACAAAGGCAAGTACAAGCCCTTGTCTCCTAAGATGAAAGAGAATGGTTTTGTCCCAAAAGAAAAAACTCCTCCCTTCCTTTATGCAACTATCTCGACTGCCCCTATTGTCTCGATTTCTTCAACTCCAGACCTCATTGTGATTGTTCTTATGATAATTGATAGGGCTTCCAAGGAGCACATATATTATTAGCCACAACTCCACTTAGCCACTACTTTGATGATGTCACCCTCAGGTACCCTCCATGTTTCTTTATATTTTATTGTTAGATGTATTTTGGATTTAGGGAAAGAATGGAATACAATAGAACATGCACTACTTGTATATTTGTTATTGATAGAAATTATAATTTTGTGTGGCTAGGGTCATGTGGTAGATATCAACCGATTCAATGAGTCCTAGATGTCACATACCTTGGATGGGTGACTTCAAGAATAATTCGAATCTACTTTCCATTATGGCTAATAATTGGCCATGGTTAGATTATTAGGAAAAATTATATTGTAGGAAAACCTTATTATTTTTTGATAGCATGATTGGATGCTTAGATAAAATTCCATTTGTACATATTGATGTAGAAGTTTCATGGTGGTGATAAAAATGTGTTGAAGTAAAAACTTAAAATTTTTATTGAGCTTAGTTAACCCAATATGGGAGTGAAATATTTTTGTTAAAGTTCAATTCTAAAAAATAGAAGGCAACCTATAAATATCCAAGATGAATGGTGAATCGATAATTTGAAGGTGTATATGAAGATACCAAGTATGTTAATTATCCTAGATAAATATGTAGGGCAATTGTTTTAGTCACATGTAGGATTATCTTTTGTTGATTACTGTAGCCTTGCAATGAAACACTTTTTGACGTAAAGGGAATTCTTGGGTGTGCTTGATATGAAATGTTGTAGGTAAAAGGAAAATATGGAAAGAGGTTGTATCTCCTCTATTTTTTCATTGACTCAAGGGTTTTTTAATGTCGAATGTGGTGTGAGAATTCCTTAGATTAGTAGGTATATAGTACAAGGCCAATTTGGATGCATTTTATATCTATAATTTTTTTTTAGAGAATTAGTGGGAACATTATTTGGGTGCATAGATGTCTCGATAGATGGAAGTATGTTCATGAAATTCTTTATTGTTCACTGTTTATAGTTAGGTTATCGTTAGGCCATATAGTACAATACAATCTTTATTATTCTGTGTCGTCCCAATGTTTGGAAACAATGTATGATTGGTCTCCATTTCGTATGTTGTTTGAGATGAAAATACTATAAGTAAACATAATGGTGAAACATATGTGAAAAATTTTCTATAGGGATTCTAGGAATTTTGTACAATAAATAACTATTGGCTGAATATTAAAGTGATGAAAGATGAATTAAAGCAGTATTGTTTGATGCCCAGTGTTAATGGTAGATATTTCTTAGTTGGAATTATGATTTTGCATCAAGGAAGAGGTAATGATGTTTATATATAATAGAGAGTTTTTAGAGTTTCATAAAAAAGAATCAAAATTATATTCTTTATGGTAGCAATGGAGATTGGTTGGAGATGGAAAAAAAATATTCACCTTTTATTATATTATTGAATTAAAACCAAGACCATATGGAAAGATGAATCCCATCTTATATTTGGAAGAAGTCTAACATTGTGTGTGTATATTAGGTATATTGGTCATTGATGTTTTAGAGCTTGATATTAGCTAGAGTTGGTACTTAGGAGGAGTATTGTAATAACATGTGATATTATAAAATATTGTACTTATTGCCTCCATGGTATGGTGCATGTAAATAGTATTTAACCATATCTATCTATGTAATATGTAAAGGGAATATAATTGTATGATCTTCTAATAAGGCATACCCATTATCCATGTGTCATTGATGATCTGGATATCTTGATTAATATAGTGAATAGCCTTTGATAGAGTATGGGCCATGTGGCAATTGAATTCTCTATGATTGGATTGTGTTGGTTGTAAACCCTAAGGGGCATGATAGACCTAAAAACCTAAAGTTTCCTATACATTTAGGTGGATTTCCTTGATAATGTGAACGGACCATGTACTCAAAGGAGATCTTAGTGGGTGGGTAGTTGCAATATTTAGGTACCCATGTATTTTTGTGTATTTCCACTCCTTTTTGTTAATGTCTACACAATCAAGGAATGATATGCAAATGCCAAGTTAGATTATATATATAATTTATTTATAAAGAGTGTCTTTAATTCATTAAACCAATGGAAGATGCAAATGAATAATTACCTAACACACATAAATATATGTCCAATAAGGGTGAAATTTGGGATTATTAACTCTTACCAATAATATAGAATATTATGTGATGTTTATGAACATACATGAAAAGGTTGTGCTTTGTCTATGTACTCATAATTGTGATGTAGAGTTGGTATAGACATTTGTATTCTTCTTATGTGCTTTTAGGAGGTTGTTGGATCATGGCTTGATGATATATTTTGGACATTTTTTTTAAAAAGTTAGGGCATAATTGAAATTTCTTCAACACATTTTTAATCTACCAAGATAGCACGTCCATATAAAAAAAAAACTCTTATTTATTTATATCCATACTATTACATTGTGAAATAAATTGAACACACACAATTTTGGTGTATAAAATATGTTAACTCTCTTATTATTTAGATTGAAATTTCAAATATTAACTTATTTTTATTTATTTTTTAATTTTTTAAAATATATATCAAGTAAAAAAAGAGAATTTAATCTTACATTAGTTTCATTCTATCACATGCATCCATAGGTTATTAATTCATCAATATCTATGTGAATCCATGAAAATAAAACTCTATGGTTAGGTATATCACGCTCTAGACAATTTTCCTCGGTATTGCACAAAAAAGCCATGGTGAGAGAAATAAAAGGGAAATTATTGGGCTAGGCCCAAAATTCACATGGATCCATATGTTTATTGAGCAGGTTCAAATTAACATATTGATGTCACTTTTAGAGATAGTGTACCAATTACCCTCTATAGAATAGAGATTAAAAGTTTAACCACCCAATGGTTCTTAGCTTAAGTTATTGAGATGATGGTTGTCCATCCCATCCACTCAGGTTCAAGTATCTAATGACTTGGACGATAATAGTAAGGCTAAAAGGATAGGTGACTTGGACCATAATAGTAAAGCTAAAAGGATAGGTGTCTCGTTGTAGTCTCAGATCATGACTCGAGTTTCATGTGGTCTGGAAGTCTGGGTTCTAGGTTGAATTATGGGTTTATGACGTATTTGGCTTATGAGATGTTGCATATATTTTGGAAGGTTGCAAGTTACCCATCTAAAACAACAACAACAACAACAACAACAACAAAAAAAAAAAAAAAAAAACTTAACCACCTATAGCTTTTTAACCATTTTAAGGAGATGGGAAAAACACAAAATGTCATGCATGAAAAATAGCATGTAGGTCTCCTCATCGTGAAAGAGACATGTATAGATGAAAAATAAAAAACAAGTGCAAATGATATATGGTTTCTCGTAATGGTGTAAATATGCATTGTTTTTACCTACAACATCTCCTCCATCTACTTTTATCATTTTTTTTTTCACCGTTTGACACCATGGCTAGTTTTAATAAGTTAAAAGATTAGAAACATAAATGCTATAACAACCATAGTACAATTGAATCACATTAGAAGATTTTTTTTATATCCCATTACAAGGAAAAATAATCTTTAATCTTTCCTTTTTAATGAACTATGTCACTTTTTGAAACCTTCACATATTTGGTCAATTCATGGTGATCGATAATTTTTTCCCTCCTATAACCTACTTTCGCCTAGTTTCAAACCCTTTGTTTATGCATTGATAGTTTTGCTCTAAACCTACTAGTGTTCCATTGCAGTGAAGCCTAGTAAAGTAGGTGCCTCATTCTATTTTTCCTCCAAAGTAGAAATGATGCATATTTTGGGGTTTTGAACACCCACAACATCAGGTAAGAAAAAGGAATTTGATCGCTTTCTTGAAAATGTAGTGCGATGAGAAGGGAAATTTTAGAATGGACCAGAGGCCTCGCCACTCTTCAGCTATTCAAAGGGCCTATCAGCGTCATTACGGTCTAAAGTTGGGCATGTCAAGGGAAGATATTGATTTTATATCAGGGAATTATAGCATTGCTCATGTTAGGATAGCATATGAATTGTTGATGAAAGGTGTTCTCTATTTGGTTTCACATGATTTGTTTCTTTGGGTTTTCTTATGTGTTCAAATTCTCACCTTGATGGGCCAATGGCCCTTGCATAATGGGCATCGATGAAGCTAGAAGAGGTCCTGTTTTAGGTCCCATGGTGTAATTATGCTTATAGTATTCAACTTCTTACCTTTATAGAAAGAACCTTTTTTGCAAAATGAATGGAACTTTAAATTTGTTATAGTTTTAAAAGACTTATTTGTTGTTGTGCGAGTCATTTGTATCAAGAGAGAACTAAGTATAATTATCTTCTTGTGAAGAAATAGAGATAGTGTTTTGGTAATAGTCTAGAAGTTATAAAAATTTAGTGGTTATGAAACTAGCATTTTTTTTAAATTTCTGCAATGTCATATGTTCAAAATGACCACTGTCCTGGTTATTTCATCCACATGCCTTGTTGAAGTTAGTTTTAGGTCTAGTATGTGTTGTACACATTTCAAGAGGAGAGTTAAGTGAAATATAGAGATTATTAGCCATTTGATAGCTTTAGAAATGATATTTACATCACAAAATGGTTTCATTACAATAGCCACATGAATGATAGTATGTTCAATGTTTGATGCCATACCTTCCAATCAATTTATTTTTCCCTAATTTTCAACCATATCTGTTATTGTTAATTTAAAATTTTCGATTAAAATTGAGAAGATTCCAGTATTTGTTAGTATTGTATCCTAAATTAGATTAAGGAATTGTTGGTATGTTATAACCACATGTCATTCAATTCAAAAAAGTGTAGCATGCCATCTTGTATATCTAACAAAAAAGAAAATTATAGATAGAGTTTTCTTAATTGCACCTTGGAGTGTGTTAAACCTTAGTTTGGAAATAGTGAATGTAGAGAAATAAAGAACAAACCCATGACTAAAAATTTGATGAGAGTCTTGGAAAGAAATTCTACATGTAGTAAAATTGTTGTTTGTATTTCAAACGTGCTACCTTTAAGTTATTATTTTCAAAATTATCAATTATTTTTTTCTAAAATTCTCTTGAAAAAAAAAATAAGTATTCAAATTTAAAGTGCACTAAAAGGATTCATCATGGTTTCATTAAATATGAATATATTTTTTTGAAATTTTCATTTGTGCTTGTAGAATGTGGTATTGACCATGTTTCATGTGAAAGGGTTTTTATTCTTGGATTATGACAATGCTAGTAAGATGTGGGCCTTTTTTACCCCATGATAACTTTTGCAAGATTCATGTCTTGTGTGGTCATGAATAAGAATTCAATTATTATGATGTGATTGGTCCTCACTCTCAAAAGGTTACTGTATCAACTGCGCATCAATTTATTATTAAGGTAAAGAAGTTATCTTTCATTTCTAAACTAGTTGTCCTTTATTTCAGTGGCTATTTTAATTATGGTTATAATCATATATTGTATCTGAAATTATGAGTAGCCTAACCTGGTATAATTAAATATTGAGGGTTTCCTTCTCTTATATAACTGATGAGTAGTATCGTTAAAGGTAGTTCAACATTCAAAATATTTTTCATATGGCCTTATTTGATATATAAGTTTAATCTCTTCATATTTTCCATAACACTCTTATTTATGCACTCTTTGATTTCTTTAGAGGGCATCTATTGTAATTTCAGCACCCATATCTAGGTGAGAACACTCACAACAACCCCAAAATTTTACCATTTCACTCAAAACCCTAGCCAAAATTAAACCAAAAATATTTATACAAAGTGACCAATTAAATTTAAAAAAACAAAGTATGAATACAAATATATTCATAACTTAACCATAACACACAAATTGAGCAAAAATAACAATAAGATTACATAACCATATGTAAATGTAGTGGAATGAACATAAGACTTGTTTTGTATTACTCATCAGTGAATGTTTTTAACTCACTGTGAACCTCTGACATTATACCCAAGCATAGACCACATTATTTATTATATTTCAATAGTAGGTCACCCTTGATTCGGGGTTGAAACTCCTTGGGAAAAGATAACTACAAAACATCCAAATATCATGGCTAAGATGCCAACCAAACAAAAAAATTTCTCTAGGGCTCCACGAACCCTCGAGACTAATTTTCAAGGTGCTAACTGTAACACGCCCAAGTTATATGCTTTTCAAGTTAGACATTTGAACATAAATCCAAAGGGAAGTGGACCCCAATGGATAATTATTGTGTGGATGTAGTTAATTATTTATTTATGAAAAATAAATAAAATGTTTATGTGTGCACTATGACCAAAGGAGATTTTGAGATCACTTTCCTAATCCATGAGGTTATGGAAAGAGGTTAAGACTTTCCCCAAAATATTTCAAAAAGCCTTGAAATAATTTATTTCTAATTTAGATTTTGAGGAAAAATATAAATTTCCCCAATGATGAGGAAAGTAGTTGGGAAGAGGTAAAAATCTGGAAAGCAGAAAACAAATTCAAAGTCCCTAATTAAGGGAAGCCTAAGCAAATAGGAATAACAACATCCTAGAATTCTGGATGCAGAGTTGGGAAATAGGATTTGGGGAGAGCATAGCTTAAATAAGCTACTCCAGAACAGATTGAGGTTAGTATTTCCTTGGAGGATCTCAGCTCGGGGGTGAGTTCTGGAGATAGAATAACTCTAAGGTTGGGAGGACTAGTCATAGTATCAGTATGCATGTATAATTTTGGAGATTATTTTAAGTCTGTATTAAGTATATCAAGGTTATATGAATTTTTCTGTTAGAATTTACTATCCACATTTTAGGTTGACATTTTGTTCAGTACCTCATGCAGTTACAAACTAGATCTAATAGTTGAAAATTCAGTATGTTTAATAGTAGGAAGAAAACTAAGTAGGGACCGATGGCTTGGATCTGGGGATAGGTACCCTACAGGAATAAATTTTAGAGATGATATATCATCTAAATCTCTAATCTAATGACAAATTAAAAGTTGTAGCTTGCTGTCTTTTAAATGAAAATTTAGTTGATGTGTGGTATAAATCGAAAATTTTAACAAAATTGTAAACCGGAACAGCAGGTAGAAAAAAACTAAACCTATTATAGAAGTATTGATTTCAGTATAATAGCCATACTACAATGACAAGAATTGTAGAATTAAGAATTTAAACTGTTCTATTACATGGAAGTTCAATTATACGAAATCAGAAATTAAATCCTAACTAAGTAACTAGGAGCTAAAAATTTGTGAGTATAAACTATTAAATTCGGGTTCATTACTTAAATTTGATTGCAGAAAAATAATATATATTCTATATTTCCAAGGGAAGAGTTTAATATACACCAGAATTACAAATATGTTGAATAAATATAACAAGAATATAAGGAAAAATTCCTATGGAAAATCTACTTATGTGTTCTAAAAGTATATGTGTAGGAGAAGAGTAAAAGCATAATTAAAATACTAAAAAAGATCAGTTATCCACTTTCAATATCAACTGTTGCAAAAGTAGTTGAAACAAATGAAGTTAAATGAATATATGTATATGTATGTATAAATTCATATACATAGATGCTGAAACTCTATAATCATAGATGCAGAAACTCTATAATTATAGATGCTAGAATTTATATAAATCTTGCTAATTGAAAAGTTAAAGGAAGGGCATATGGATCTGTTAGACTTGGACAAAACATTGAGGAAACGACCTGAGAAATGCAAACAAGTATACATATACATATATATATATATATATATATATATATATATATATATAATTCAACTGGGTTGACTGATAAGAAATAGAGTCAAGCCAAATTTCCTCATGGGAAATCTTACAATAGTAAGAATACCTGTAATTACCTAAGCTGTGATCATAAACAGGAAAAAGGATGATTTTTTTTTTTTTTTATATGAGAGACATGACAAATGGTATCAGAGCACAAGTTGAAAAACTGGGCAAGTTATGTGCTCACAAAGAAACAATAAGTTGTTATAAATTTTATGAATATTAAAAATGTTACTTTCATTACTTTAAATGCAAAACAGTAGAACTTTCTGTGGTCTATGGTATTGATTTTATTAATATTATAAACGATGTATCTTACTCTATGGAAATTCCATTTAAAGAAAGAAATTACTTTATTTCATAAAGAATTTGAAACGAATTGTATTTCATTAAAGAAGTGGTAAATGGAAAAATTACAAGCTATGGTAGAGAAGAATAAGCAGGTTTCGAAGATATGTAGCTATCAACTTATACCTTTAAAACTTAGATATGCAGACAAATAAATATTCCCAGTTCAGTACTATCTAAAAATGAATAAGGGAGTAATAAAAGTCATAGTCCCAATGAATATTATTACAATTTCCGTCAGAAACAAAAAAAATTACAACACTTCTAAAAATTAATTTTTGACATTCTACATGTCGTCAAATCGAGTGGAATAGTTCTCACGAATTCTAGCCATCGGAGTAAGATGGTCGAGAAGGTGAAGTATTATCGATCTGTAATGCATAATGAAACTGCTTAATTGGTCTCCTCAGGGCTTGAGGATGAAACATTTTATAAGTAAGCTCAAAAGAAAAAAATTTACCTGTAAGAAAAAGCTAAAATAAAGTTATAAGGGTAAATTTAAGTGAAACAAAATTAAAAAAAAGAGGAAAAAAATTAGAGATAAAGACAATTATAAAAAAAAAATGCCAACACCGACCTGTGTGCAAGAGAAACTGGAAGTTAGGAGGAAAACATGAATTAGAATAATCCATGAGAAAAGAAAAAGGAAACAAACCAAAACACATCCGGTGAATACCTGCATCTAGACAATAAAATGGCGAAATGAGTTAGATTCAAAGATAGGTAAAATACATCTTAACTCGTTTTTAAATAAATGGGAATAAGAGGATACATCTCAATACCAGGGAAAAATCTTAATAAAGAAATACAAAATTAATACTTGGAAGGATGCAGGCTTGAGAAGGAGAAACTGAACTCGAGGAGGCTTGATTTCCCAGCACAACGAGCACTGTTATATAACCTAGAAATAAATTGACCCCAAATCATGGTGGTCATAACCAAAGGGTAGTTGGGGTTTCACTTAAAAGAGAAAAAAAAAAATTATAACTAGAATTTCAAGACTGTAACTAGTCTGAGTAACAGAGAACGAACCAAGAAAATAGCTAAAAGTGGTGAGGTAAATGCTATTAATGCTTCCAATGAACCCATTATAAATCTCGTCACAATTGAATAGTTCTGAATTAGAGACAAGTAACAAAGATAAATAAATGATTTATAATACTATAGTTAGTAAACGTGAGATGAGGCTATCTCCAAATCAAAAATAGAAAAATGGAGTAAATACTGATTTCATCATAATAGAGTTATCTTTTGCAAATAGTTCAAATAAATCAGTTAAAAGAATAAGAGATAAATGGGAAACTGAAATGGTTAACTTACCTTCCTGGCGAACAGTAGCATATGGTTGGGATACTCCGCATAGAAGGCTCGGCGGATAATATGAAGCATATTTGAGAAGATCTGGTTCTAGAGGATGCGCGCAGGTTGGAAAATCGAAGATCACCGAATGTTCACTCGCATCAAAAAGAAAAGTATTTTAAAAGCAACACTCATACAAAAGCCAAGTCGATCTAGTCCATCCATGCGTCGTCGGATGGGGGCATACACACAGATCGATGTTTAAAAGGTGAGAAGCCGAGAGGGATAATTAAGTCTATCATACAAAAACAAAAACATATTCGTAAATTAAATGCAGAGGCAGCAGGTGGGTAGGGTAAAAATCCCTTGAGGATTTTCACCTGGCTCGAAACTGACAAAAAGTAGATTAATTAAATTAATGGCCATCGTTTCTAAGAAATCGTCATTTGATATTTCAATTCAATTTAATGCGGGATACTACCTACCTGCAAGAGATATGTTTTAAGATCTTTGAATCACTAACAACGTAAGTGGAAATACAAAGTTCTCGATCGTAACAAAAAAACCCTGAGTCAAGGTTACTGTAATGTGGAAAATGTAACAAAAATATTTTTCATAGTATCTTATTTTAACCTCAAATTAGAGAAAATCTTCATCGTAGGAAAATTCGTAAATGTTGGGTATTCAATTTCATGATAATCATATTGAAAGAAAAAGGCATGTGTAGGAAATTAATAATGGAAATTTTATATTAAGGACGGATTTAATTGAGAAGTAGGTTATAAAATCTAAAGTTAATATAGCCCTATAGTTTAATAAGGGTTGTGAATAAGGTAGGCATAAAAGTTTATATGTGTTTTAACTTGGGTATTAAAATAAATTTTCTTCCGTATAAGTCAAAGGGTCAAGTGAATTCAATATGGTCAACCATATGGTCACTTAAGTTATGTAAATATATATATTATGTGGTGAAATGAGAACATATAAAGGGGAAAATGAATTTCTTATACATACTACAACCCTAAACCCTAAAATGATTTCTTCCGTCTACGTGGCGGCATATCTAGGTTAATCCCTCAGATCAATATGTTATAAATCAGGTAGGGTGGACCACGTGAAATAGTACCCAAAACTGAATAGTCATATCCCAAGAAAATTTTTAGTTGAGATTTGGTGCATCTGGAGATGAACTGTATGGGTAACAATTAATAATTTCGGCTACGGACCTCACATAAGGACCATAAATGATGACACATCTAAAATCAACAAACCTGCGTGTCAGCGAGGACCGTTACTTTTAATGGAAGTATAGTTTTATGAAATATGATTATAATGTTTTCGCCATGAGAATTTCAACTATATGATTTCATATATGTAAAATTTAATTAATACCACAACTTCGGGGTATGAACGGATTGCTTCCGCAGTTAAATGAATTTTCATGTACAAGATAACCTTTGGAAGAAGCATTGTGTGTAGGTTATCATTAATATTAAAAGGGAGTTCAATTTTCTTAGTGAATAGTTATCAATTGAACCTTAGTTATATATATTATAAAGTGAATGAAAATCGATGGAATTGTGAAAGTATCACAATAGAAGTAGAAAGAGAAATCAATTTAATGCAATTAGGTATGTGTAAGTTTTCAAAATGAGCCAATGAATATTAAATCATAGTGTGGAACATATGAAGGTAAGGGTGTTTTCAAAACGATTAGTTATGGATAGCAATTCAATATATTATATTTTTATGTGCTTAAAACCATTGTTAGAAGGGAATAAAGACATATAATGTGGAGCTAAGGGGCACATAAACACATTTTATACATAATTTAAAAAGGGTGAAAGGTGCTAGAGCACTAGCTTCGTAATTATTATGAAGAAATAATATATGTGGGAAATTTGATAATACATTCCAATGTAAATCAACAGGGAAAATTAAAAGAAAACCTGTGAATGACATAACATCAAAGTATTACAAATTTAGCTGTAAATATAATAAGGATTAGTCTAAACTAAAAAGAAAAAGAAAAAGAAAAAAACGTGTTGAAATTTTTTGATGTGAGACATGTTACAAATACAAATATACAAGTATAAAAGAAGTATATACACGGATAATGTGCCACTATGGGTGTATACCAACCTAGATTCATCTAACTGGATCTATCATGCGCCGAGAGGGATCAAATCTCTCGAGGTGCAAACCTATTTTTTGAGTGCAAAACTTGAAGAAAGGTTTGCACCTCGAGAGATTTGATCCCTCTCAACACATGATAGATTCAGAGTTAGATGGATCTAGGCCAGTTCTAGTTGGAGGCATCAATGCCACATTTTTCAGATTATTAAATTTTTTGTATATTTTTGAGATGTAAGATGGATCTAGGCTGGTTTCAGTCATGTGCTGCCAAGGAAAATCTATCAAACATATGATTAATTTTATCAATAATATGTAAATATATCAAATATTAATATAATCATTTTAAATATGCTAAATATTTCTTATATTAACCTGGTCATTTGAATTTTAAATTTTCATAGTTACCTCAGTTCGTTGAGATGATAATTATTGTTAATAACTATAATGATGAAAAATGATGAAATATTTTTTTAAAATGCAAAGTGACAATAATAGTGTTGAAAGATAGAAAATGTGAATAATAAGAACGTACTCATGTTACAAATAGTCTTCATTGTGATCAATCTCAAACTATTTTCTTCTACTATTCTTATTTCCTCCCTTGTTAGTTTTGTTATCTTTTCATATCGATTATATGAAAAAGAAAATTTAAATCGTAAACCATTTAAATATTTAGCTCAAGCTGTTGTAGTAAACATGATACCTTCTCTCTCTTTCTCTCCAATATTAATAGCTTAAATTACTATAACACAAAAATCAATCTACATTGTCAATAACTTTTCATTCTTACACTAAAATCAATGCATATTGTTAATCCAATCACTTTAAAATTAATCTATCGTCATATATCCAATTACATCAAATCATAAATCAACATATACATTTAAATCAATGCATTTAATGCAATCAATCAAATAAAATTAGAAAATAACTTCTGCATTGAAATCAATGCACCTAATGCAGTCAATGAAATAAGATTAGAAACCAACATATACACTGAAATCAATGCATTTACTCAGAGAAATCAAATAGGATTAGAAATCTCCATCTACACTGAAATCAATGCATTTAGTGCAAACAATCAAATAGTATTAGGAATAATCTACATTGAAATCAATGCATCTAGTGCAAGCAATCAAATATAATTATAAATCGACGTCTAAATTGAAATCAACACATCTAGTTCAAGTAATAAAATAGTATTAGGAATAATCACCTACACTGAAATAAATGTGCCTAGTGCAAGTAATCATATATCATTAGAAACAAATATCTACACAAAAATTGATGCATCTAGCGCAAATAATAAAAGGGGATTATAAATCACCATCTCCACTGAAATCAATCCATCTAGTGCAAGAAATATTCTTCCCTCTCTGCACCATCCATCCATATCTATATCCCCATCCATCTCTTGTTTTTCGTCTCTATCTCACCCCCCTAAACACACATGCTCTCACACTCCATATATGATCCACGTGGAATAATTAGGTACAGGTACAAGTGGCCTGAGTAAAAGGCTCAAAAATCAAAGTGTTCGAAATATTCTCAAACTAGGTTCATGTTGTATATCTTGTCCTTCTGATTCCAACAGCGCAGACGGCACTCAATTCCGAGTCCGTATGAAGAAGTTATAAGCGGTCAAAGTTCCAGGTTGACTTGGTGACTGGACAGCCTTAAGGAAGGCACAAATTGGAATTTTTCCGGCCACCGGATTCCGGCAAGCTCAGACCAGATTCCGGGAAAATTTTTGGCCTGTTTAAATTGCCTCCTATGGTCCAAAACCGAATTTAAAAAAAAAAGGCATAATTTGTTTTAATAACAAAAATTTATTTAAAAAAGAAAAAGGAGGGTGGGGGCCGTGACCCCCGCCACCCTCGTCGGCACATATCATATGGAACCATATAAATAGGCCAGCGGGAATCGAACCCGCCCGGCCACGTGGGCCGGCCCGATCCACCGGCGGCCCAACCAACAAATTTAAACAACGGTTGTGCATTAAAACGGAGCGGGGGTTGTTAACCCCACTGCCCACCACCGCACTTGGTACGGTTACATAGGGGGTGGGCTGCCCAATGAGGGCCCGACCCCCATAATTGGTTTCAAAAAAATGTGCGCCCAATTTTAAATTCAGATGGTTGGGGGCGGGCCGCCCAATGCGGGTCCGACCCCCCAAAACAATATTATATTGTTTTTTCAACAAACTGCATGCACATTTTTGGAGAGGCGGGATTTGATCCCCCGACCTCTCCTTAACAAATTACTAAGTTTTACCATTGCACCCAACAGTGGACTTGGTAAATTCCGCCCAGCAATTTTTATTTAAACCCAGAATTTGCACAGTGCGCCCAAGGCCAAGGAGCACGAAGATGGAGCACGATTTTTCTGGGTTTTAATGCTAGTTTGCAGCCAAGCCTGGGCACGGAATCCAAGGAGATGCACGGATTTCCAGATTTAATATCTTTTTTATTTCAGGTGCATGTGGAACCATGAGCCGGAAAAGAGGCAGGCGGAACCCTCATTGAGGCCAACTTTCAGGAGGGCGAAATTTTGACTTTGTCCAAATGGGACAAATTTTATGTCGTTTTAGCACTACTCAGCGCCACGAGTCTGATGGTGTGCTCTGTTTCTACATCTGAGTTTTCTATTTTTCAGCCACTTTTGGAAGTGGATTATGCTAGTGTCAGATTTGCACATGTGAGGAGTGGTTTTCATCTTTTTCGACGCTACAAGATTTATGGTGTTTTCAGATTCAGCCACAGAGTTGCTCAACCTTCAGCAAATGGCAGCATGAGGTATATGATGTGGATTCCATGTACCTCTTCATTTATTTCTCTTTGAGATGCATTATGTCTTGCAGATCCTGGTTGATACATGAGTTGTGGGATCTTGCTTTGTGTTGTTATTGATGTACTTTCAGCTATGGATTTGTGTCATGTATGAGTCCCTTTTATGCCACATTGGCGGGATGCTCCTTTTCATATGTGTATTGTTGAGATCCCTTGTTTGCCAGGATTGGCGGGTTACTTTTATTTATTACATGTCAGCTATGGTCATACTGATAGGAGTCTTTCTTTATGTATGAGAGTTCTGCAGTGGAACATCTCTTAAAGAATTCAAGCCACTCCTGCGTGAGGGAAATTTTTCCTTGTATTTAATAGGAAAACACATCCATGTACATCTTCTTCATACAACACATAATGCAGTGGCCTACACCATCTTGACACCAAGGCTCGGAGATGTAGTCCCTCCTGGACGAACTCCGTCATAAAATGATGTGTTCTTATGATCACTGATCTTGTTCATTTATGTTCCTCTTATTTACAGCTACAATTGTTCATTTATGTTCTTTAACGTCTTAATTAAATGCAATTCTAATTATCAGCCGAAGTAAAAGGTCTTGGTTAAGGGGTATCAAGATTTTACCCTGGATCAATATATATCATTATCTTTCTCAATCACCCTCTCTCCCCATCTCTCTCTTCTTCCCTCTCTTCCCCTTCTCTCCCTCCCCCCCACTAATATCTCTCTTTCCTCCTTTTGTCCTCTCTCTCTCTCTCTCTCCATCTTCCTTATCACTCACTCTCTCTCTCTAGGAACGAACATCTACACTGAAATCAATGCATTTACTCAAATAAATCAAATAGGATTATAAATCGCCATCTACACTGAAATCAATGCATTTAGTGCAAACAATCAAATAGGATTAGAAATCATCTACATTGAAATTAAGTCATCTAGTGCAAGTAATCAAATATAATTATAAATTGACATCTAAATTGAAATCAACACATTCAGTGCAAACAATCAAATTGTATTAGAAATCACCACCTACGCTGAAATCAATGCATCTAGTGCAAGTAATCAAATATCATTAGAAATAAATATCTACACTAAAATCGATGCATCTAGTGCAAATAATCAAATAGGATTAGAAATCACCATCTCCACTTATATCAATCCATCTACTGTGAGAAATATTCATCCCTCTCTCCAACCTCTATCCATATCTATATCCCTCTCCATCTATTCATTTTTGTCTCTCTATCTTGCCCCCCTAAACACACGCGCTCTCGTACTCCATATATATCAATCTCTTTTTCAATCACGCCCTCTCCCCATCTCTCTCTTCTTCCCTCTCTTCACCTTCCATCTATATCTTTATCTTCCCCTTATCTCCCTCTCCCCCATTAATATCTCTATTTCCTCCTTTTTTCCTCTCTCCCTCTCTCTCCATCTTCCTTATCTCTCTCTCTCTCTAGAAACCAACATCTACACTAAAATCAATGCATTTACTCAAATAAATCAAATAGGATTAGAAATCGCCATCTACACTGAAATCAATGCATTTAGTGAAAACAATCAAATAGGATTAGAAACAATCTACATTGAAACCAATTCATCTACTGCAAGTAATCAAATATAATTATAAATTGACATCTAAATTGAAATCAACAAATTCAGTGTAAGTAATCAAATTGTATTAGAAATCACCACCTACATTGAAATCAATGCATCTAGTGGAAGTAATCAAATATCATTAGAAATAAATATCTACACTAAAATCGATGCATATAGTGCAAATAATCAAATAGGATTATAAATCACCATCTCCACTTATATCAATCCATCTAGTGTGAGAAATATTTTTCCCTCTCTCCACCCTCCATCCATATCTATATCCCCCTCCATCTCTTCTTTTCTGTCTCTCTATCTCACCCCCCTAAACACACACACTCTCGCAATCCATATATATCAATCTCTTTGTCAATCCCCTCCTCTCCCCATCTCTCTCTTCTTCCCTTTCTTCACCTTCCATCTATATCCCTATCTTCCCCCTCTCTCCCTCTCCCCCGCTAATATCTCTCTTTCCTCATTTTTTCCTCTCTCTCTCTCTCTCTCCATCTTCCTTATCACTCACTCACTCTCTCTCTCCACCTTTCTCTCTCTATTTCTTTCTTCTTACCTCTCTCCCCCTCCCCCTCCAAGTCCATCTCTTTTTCCCTCCCACTCTCCACTCTCTCACATCCTCTCTCTTCCTTCTTCCATCTCTCTCTCTCTTCACCCACCAACTATGTTACTATATCCCTCCCTCTCTCCTTATATCTCCTTCTCCCCCCTTATCTCCATCTCTCCTTATTTGTCTCTTTATCTCAACCCCAAACATACATGCTCTCTCTCTGTCTCTCCCTTGTCACTCCTTCTCTCTCTCCACTTCTCACTCTCTATATTTCTTATTTCCTACATCTCTCCCCCTCCAACTCCATCTCTCTTATCGATCCCTCTCTCCTCCTCTCTCTCAAGTCCTCTCTCTCGACCTTCCTCACTCTCTCTCCTAAATCCCTCTCTCTTCCTTGATCTCCCTCTCTCTCTTTCTCTCTCTCTCTCTCTCTTCCCTCCAATACTTTCTCTTCCCCCATCACTCTCCTCATCTCTCTCATCCTTCCTCTCTCTCCATTTCTCTCCCAGCTCTCTCTGTCTCTTTTCCCTCCAATCCTCTCTCTTCCCCCATATCTCTCTCTCTCTCTCTAATCCTCTCTCTTCCCCCATCCCTTTATTTCTCTCTCTCTTTCAACCCCTCTCCCTCTCCAACTACATTACATTATTTCTCTCCTTCTCTCTTCTTCTCTCCCCCCTTCTTTCCATACATCTTACTTTGTCTCTTTATCTCACCCCTAAACATACACACTCTCTCTCCATCTCTCCCTTATCACTCTCTCTCTCTATTTCTTCTTAGTTATGTAAACTAATGAACACAAATATTCGTAAATATAAAGCAGATTATGAAGTAAATATGAAAAAAGGTTTTATTTACTTACCATACCTCTAGTTTATTTATATTTTTATTTATTTACCATGCCCCTTTTCTTTACTATGGTATTTGGCCCATAGGCTTGTTATATAATTAGATTTTTATTTATAATCATATTTGATATATTGTTATTTATTTACCTTACGTCTTTATACCTCTTTTATATTTATTTATTTACCATACCTCTTTATACCTATTTTAATTGGTCCCATGGTATTCGTCTCACAGGCTTCATCTAAATAAAACCTCTTTTTAAAGTTTTTTTAAATATAAAAAGGTTTATGGAATAAATATAAAAATAAATTTTATTTATTTACCATACATCTAGTTTATATATATTTTTATTTATTTACCATAGCTCTAGAGTAAGTATAAATTCATTTTACAAATATTTAATTAAAAGGAATATTAAAAGATTTTGGATTTTGATTGTTTATGTTGAATTAACTCTTTTCCTTTTATTTAGGGAATGGTATTGATTTTAGTAAAGGGTAAAGTTGTTTAAAATTTTACTTAATTTGGAAATTCAATGTGGTAATTTTTTTTGTTAAAGGTAAATTTATGATCCATTCAAATTCACGTATGTATTAGAAATTGATATATGTTCTAGCACAATGAAATTTTCTTTTTAATTCTATTTTTTTTTAAATTTAAATCTTAAGCCGACATTTTGTATGAGGACGTGACATACCTAACATCGGGGACAAATTGGGTTGTAGATGTGCCTCTTGGTGCAATTAAAAGTGGTTACATACATGGTTACAATGGAGGTTATAATTTAATACTGATTATAAAGTTAAAATTTTATAGTGGATAATGTTCCATCTATTACCTCTTTAAAAATTGTAGGTATATTTATAGAGTTATAAAAGTGGAAGAAGTAAATATGGAAATATGATATGTGTAGTATATCAAGAAGCCAAAAACATAATTATATGTTTGAGAATTGATTTAAAAGAATGCGACCATAAGGATGAAGGGGAAAATACGATGTTAGTAAATGAAGGAACAAATTTATGAAGTAGGGTAAGTGGGACATAAGTCAAATATGCAGTGCCAATCTACAATTAACGTTATATATTAAAATATAGGTGATCTTGTTACATGTTATAAAGTTAATTTTGTGGAGTTGTATGAATACAATATTTTCATACATGATAATTTATTTCGGTAAATAAATTTCAAACTTTATACACACAGGATTAAGGGAGAAGAAATAATTCACTAGGGAATATTAAAAGTGAATTCACCTTAAAAGTTTACAAGTAAAGTGGAATGAAATATTTTACCATATGGCTGGAGTATAATTACTCTAATTATGGTTAAAGGAGTAATAAACACTATTGTGGTAGATTAAGTGTTAAAATTACAGTGTGACAAGGAAAAAAATTTGATGCTGGTATTTGGAAAAATTACCAGGATGATTTTCAAGTCAAGTATATTTAAGTCATGACTAAAGGATTTTGTAATAAACATATTTTAGTTCATGTACATGGACAATAATGAAGTGGTAAGCTTAAGTATGAGTTATAAGTACAGTCTAAATAGTTGGTTTAATAATTAATTGTTTTAGTAATTATGGACCATTTCATATTAAATAGTGTAATGTGGACCCATTACATTGAGTTATGAATGAAGGAAGGGATAAATCAATTTTTCCCAGGTGAGTTACCTAAGGTAGAATTGAAAACCTAACAAATTTTTTTTTTTATCCATGAGAAAATAATTATGAAAATTATCATGCATGGATAAGAATCCAATGGAGCACAACTATTTTCCTCAATATATTATAATCCATTTATGAAGTGAACCATGGTTTTAGGTTGCAAGTGGTTTTTAGTAGAAACCATGTGTTGTTTATATAAACCATGGATTGATTTCTAATGATTAGTGAAATTCACATATAGATATAATTGGTGAATCATCATTGCAATAAGTAAAGCATGAACATACAATTAAAAGTAAATGTACAAGTTCTGGTGATTATTTAAAAAGGGGAAAATTGTGCCAAATTCATTTTGATGTATTCTTGGGAATGTAATGAATTATAGGAATAGATTACATATATCACTATAAAAGAAATATGTACTCACACTACAAAATTATCCTGGTGTAAATTTATTAAATTTAATTTCCCTGAGTCTTAAATTCAAGGACAAGGTAATAGTGTGAAATCATACAGCTACAAACCGAGAGAAAGGAGGATGATCTATATTTGGACTTGGCTGTGGGGGAAACCCATGAGATCCAAATTTATTCACGTAAGTTTTGAACTAGTGAATAAAATTGAGGAACTTGAAAAAAATGGAATAATGAAACATAAAGTTGTACATTATTGCACATTTTAGACATATCGTCAGTAGGAATATGAATTTCATAAAATAAGTTAAAGAAAAAAAAAAATTATGTATGAAGTAGGAATTGAATTATAGACATTACTAATGAGCCTGGTTATTACTAATTAAATTGATTGGCTAACAAAAAGAAAGCAATGCGAAGGTACTGGAAGTACAAATATGAACTGAGAAAGGGTAAGCATAACCATGCATATTATACAGTTTTCTTTCTTTCATTCATAAATACTAATGAAAAGTAGTAATTTTTTTTAGCCAAGTGTGTAACAAGAAATTATACACTCTCGGAACAAGGAGAAAAAGGTGAAAATAAGTGCAGATAAATCACCTGGAAAATCAAGAAAAGCCGAACTAGACCAAGTTTGCCTAAGGAGAAAATCTCACTGAAAAATAAGAAAGGATAAGTAGTTGTACTAAAAGTACACTAAACTATTATGAACCTGAATGGTTTGACTAATAACTAAATTTCTTGAAATTATTGAAATTCAGAATTTTATTATGGATTATCAATAATATGTATCTAATATTACTTACATAAATTGGTATGAATTGTGGATAGAGAAAACATAATGAAAGATTTTCCAAATAGACTTCTTGCAAAGAAGTAGGAAGAAAATCAACTCCATAAAGTATTAGTAAATAGAGTGGAAGAAGAAGAGTATTTTTCCGAAAACTAATTAAAGCCAAGAGCAAGGACAAAGGAGAAATATTTCTCAAATTTGAAAAATCAACGTTAAAGTGTAACACCGAGGACGGTGTTGGAAAGGGGCCATACCCTTGCATCTGAAAGTTCATGATGGGTTTCATGCCTCCTTATTGGAAAAAAAAATAAAAAATAAAAAAAAATATGTACATGATGCTTCTATCATTATTGATTAGAATGTGATTCAGGTGGAACCAGAAGAGGAAGTCCTTCCAGATCCACTTCAAATTTTGGAGTGGGAAGAAATTGAACTGCGAAATCGAACAGTGGCCAGGGTAAAAGTGCAATGGAAGCACTTTACGGTTGAAAAAGCTACGTGGAAAAGAGAAGCTGAGATGATGGAAAAGTATCCATATTTATTTTCAAAATGAACTATAGTAGTTAGTTGTTAACACCGAGGATGATGTTTGTTTTCAGAGGGGGAATATGTAAGACCCCCAAGTTATATGCTTTTCAATTTAGACATTTGAACATAAATCCAAAGGGAAGTGGACCCCAATGGATAATTATTGTGTGGATGTAGTTAATTATTTATTTATGAAAAATAAATAAAAATTTTATGTGTGCACTATGACCAAAGGATATTTTGAGATCACTTGCCTAATCCATGAGGTTATGGAAAGAGGTTAAGACTTTCCTCAAAATCTTTCAAAAATCCTTGAAAGAATTTATTTCTAATTTAGATTTTGAGGAAAAATATAAATTTCCCCAATGATGAGGAAAGTAGTTGGGAAGAGGTAAAAAGCTGGAAAAGCAGAAAGCAGCGTTAAAGTCTCTAATTAAGGGAAGCCTAGGCAAACAGGAATAAAAGCATCCTGGAATTCTTGATACAGAGTTGGGAAACAGGCTTTGGGGAGAGCATAGCTTAAATAAGCTACTCCATAACAGATTGAGGTTATTCTTTCCTTGCAGGATCTCGGCTCGGGGGTGAGTTATGGAGATAGAATAACTCTAAGGTTGGGAGGACTGGTCGTAGTATCGGTATGCATGCATAATTTTGGAGATTATTTTAAATCTATATTAATTATATCAAGGTTATATGAATTGTTATGTTAGAATTTCTTATCCACATTTTAGGTTGATTGTTTGTTCAGTACCTCATGCAATTACAAACTATATCTAATAGCTGAAAATTCAGTATGTTTAATAGCAGGAAGAAAATTAAGTAGGGACAGATGGTTTGGATCTGGGGATAGGTACCCTGCAGTAATAAATTTTATAGATGATAGATCCTCTGAATGTATAATCTAACAAAAAATTAAGTTGTAGCTTGCTATCTTTTAAATGAAAATTTAGTTGTTGTCTGGTATAAACCGAAAATTTTAACAAAATTGTAAACCAGAACAGCAGGTAGAAAACAACTAAACCAGTTATAGAAGTATTGATTTTAGTATAATAGCCATACTATAGTGACAAGAATTGTAGAACTAAGAATTTAAACTATTCTATTACATGGAAGTTTAATTATACGAAATCTGAAATTTAATCCTAACTAAGTAAATAGGATCTGAAAAATTGTGAGTATAAACTATTAAATTCGGTTTCATTACTTACATTTGATTGCAGAAAAATAATCTATATTCTATATTTCCAAGGGAAGAGTTTAATATACACCAGAATTACAAATACACTGAATAACTATAACAAGAATATAAGGAAAAATTCCTATGGAAAATCTACTTATGTGTTCTAAAAGTATATGTGTAGGAGAAGAATAAAAGCATAATTAAAATACTGAAAAAGATTAGTTATCCACTTTCAATATCAACTGCTACAAAAGTAGTTGAAATAAATGAAGTTAGATGAATATATGTATATGTATGTATATATGCATATACATAGATGCTGAAACTCTATAATCATAGATGCAGAAACTCTATAATTATAGATGCTGGAATTTATATAAATCTTGCTAATTGAAAATTTAAAGGAAGGGCATATGGATCTGTTAAAGTTGGAAAAAACGCTGAGGAACCGACCTGACAAATGCAAAGAAGTATATATATATAAGTCGACTACGGTCACTGATAAGAAATAGAGTCAAGCCAAATTTTCTCATGGGAAATCTTACAATAGTAAGAATACCTATAATTACCGAAGCTATGATCATAAACAGGAAAAAGGATGATTTTTTTTTTTTTTGTGTATGAGAGACGTGACAGTAACCCAAAAACCCTGCTAGTAGAGGGCTAGAGGCATTCTCCAATCCATAAATAGGGTCACAAAAAATCAGCGAACTAGGCTCCCGAAACTAGAATACGGGATCACGTCATAAAAGGATGCATCGAGTTTAATACAATTAAATTAATAACCACACCCTAGCCAGTTATAGAGTCCAACCCCTAGGACTCCCCAACCATTAGTCACATAGACTAGTTTCACCTACTTTAATACATATATTTATCTATTATTTATTGCGCCGAGAGGCGCTCTACAACCCAGTATATAGTGATGTGTAGATGTAACATGTGTCCTGTAAAATTTTGATATGTCGGGCCCAATATATAGAGATGTGTAGATGTAACGTGTGTCATGTAAAATTTTGATATGTCGGGCCCAATATATAGAGATGTGTAGATGTAATGTGTATAATGTAAACTTTTGATATGTCGGGTTCAATATATGAGATGTGTAGATGTAATGTGAGTAATGAAAACTTTTGATATGTCTGAGTGATGTGTAGATGTTGTCTAAGTAATGTAAAATTTTTATATATTTACTATTTTAATACCATGGGCTCAATACAATGGTTCAAATACCATATTTATAAAAGAGGTATGGTAAATAGATAAAGTATAAATAAACCATAGATATGGTAAATAAATAAAATGTATTTACTCCATAATCCTAGATGCTGTGTGAGTAAAGTAAAATTTTTATATATTTACTATTTTAATACCATGGGCTGAATACAATGGTTCAAATACCATATTTATAAAAGAGGTATGGTAAATAGAAAAAATATAAATAAACCATAGATATGGTAAATAAATAAAATGTATTTACTCCATAATCCTATTTATATTTAGGAACACTCAAAAAGTGGTTTTATTTAGGTGAATCATGAGCTAAATACCACGGGCCAAATTATTATTAATACCATGCCAAAAAACATTATTAACCCTAATATTAATATTAATAATATTATTAATTCTAATATTCATATTACTATATTAAAATATTAATATTATTAAATTTAATTAATGTAAACTTTTGATATGTGAGAGTGTATATAAATGTGCCACTTTAATACCATGGGTTAAATACCATCGGCCAAATACCATATTTATAAAAGAGGTATGGTAAATAAATAGAATATAAATAAACCATAGGTATGGTAAATAAGTAAAACGTCTTTTCATATTTACTCCATAATCCTATTTATATTTAGGAACACTCAAATAGTGGTTTTATTGGCCAAATACCATATTTTTCTATTTCTCTTGCTTTTTATATTGGAGGGAAGAGAGAGAGAAGGAGAGAGAAGAGTGATGGGGGAAGAGAGAGGGAGGGAGGAGAGGAAGGGAAAGAGAGGAAGGAAGAGAGAGGGGAGGAGAGAGGGAGGGATATAGAGATGGAGTTGGAGGGTGAGAGAGGGAGGGAAGAAGAAATACATAGAGAGAGCAGAGAACGAGAAGTCGAGAGAGAGAGGGAGTGACAAGGGAGAAATAGAGAGAGTATGTGTATGTTTGGGGGTGAGATAAAGAGAAAAATAAGGATAGATGGAGGGAATGGGGGGAGAAGGAGAGAAGCAGGGATATAGTAACATAGTTGGAGGGTGAAGAGAGGGAGAGAGAGAGATAGATATGGAAGAGAAAGGGATATAGGGGAAGGAAGAGAGTGACGATGTGAGAGAGTGGAGAGGGAGGGAAAGAGAGATGGAGTTGCAGGGGGGAGAAAGGGAAGAGGATTTATTGCACTTGATGCATTGATTTCAGTGTGGACGGTGATTTCTAATGTAAAGTTTGATAGATCAAGAGTAATGTAAACTTTTGATATGATGATTTCTAATTGCATGTGATTGCTTGCACTAGATGCATTGATATCAGTGTAGATGTTGGTTTCTAATCTTATTTTTTTACTTGCACTAAATGCATTGATTTCAGTGTAAGTACAGATAATATCAAACTCTAGATCCAGAGTAATGTATTTACATAGGGAGGAAGAAGTGCGGAGAGAGAGGGAGTGACAAGGGAGAAATAGAGGAGTATGTGTATGTTTTGGGGTGAGATAAAGAGAAAAATAAGGAGAGATGGAGGGAATGGGGGGAGAATGAGAGAGGGAGGGATATCGTAACATATTTGGAGGGTGAAGAGAGGGACAGAGAGGGATATATAGAAAGAGATAGATGTGGGAGAGAAAGGGATAGAGGGAAAGGAAGAGAGAGAGGATGTGAGAGAGTGGAGAGGGGGAGGGAAAGAGAGATGGAGTTGGAGGTGGGAGAGAGGGAATATGATTTCTTGCACTCGATGCATTGATTTCAGTGTGGATGGTGATTTATAATCCTATTTTTCTTCCACTATATGGATTGATTTTACTGTATATGTTGAGAGAGAGATAGAGTTTGTGTGTTTTTATTGGGGGAGGAAAGAGGATTGGAAGGAAGAGAGAGAGAGAGAGAGAGAGATAATTGGATTGCAAAGAGAGAGAGAAAGAGAGAGAGGAAAAGATATAGGAAGGTAGGAGAGGAAGGACAAGAGATAGGACATGAGAGAGAGGAAGAGAGTTATGGGGGAAAGAGGATTGGAAGGAAGAGAGAGAGAGAGAGAGAGAGAGAGAGATAATTGGATTGCAAAGAGAGAGAGAAAGAGAGAGAGGAAAAGATATAGGAAGGTAGGAGAGGAAGGACAAGAGATAGGACATGAGAGAGAGGAAGAGAGTTATGGGGGAAGAGAGAAAATTGGAGGGCAAAGAAAGAGAGAGAGGGGGGGAGAGAGAGGAAGGACGAGAGAGAGGAGGAGAGAGGGAGGGAGATATAATGAGATATGAAGTTGGAGTGGAAGAGAGGGAGGGAAGGAGGATTACATATAGAGTGAGAAGTGGAGAGAGAGAGATGAAGTGAAAAGGGAGATATGGAGAGAGTGTGTATATGTTTTCGGGTGAGATAAAGAGATAAAGAAGGAGATATGGAGAGAAGGAGAGAGGGAGGGATATAGTAACATAGTTTTAGGGTGAAGAGAGAGGGAGATATATATGTGGGAAATAAATGGAGAGAGAGGAAAGAAGAGGGAGGATGTGAGAGAGTGGAGAGATGGAGAGAAAGAGAGATGTAGTTCAAGGGGGGAGATAGGGAAGTAGATGGTGATTTATACTCCTATTTGATTTCTTGCACTAGATGCATTAATTTTAGTGTAGATGTTGATTTCAGTATAGAGGAGGAGATATGGAGGGAAATAGATATGTAGTTGGAGGGGGGAGAGAGAGAAGATGATTTCTTGCACTCAATGCATTGATTTTAGTGTGGATGGTGATTTCTAATCCTATTTTTCTTGCACTATATGCATTGATTTTAGTCTATATGTTGAGAGAGAGAGAGAGAGAGAGAGTAACATAGTTGGAGGGTGAAGAGAGAGGGAGATATATATGTGGGAAAGAAATGGAGAGAGAGGAAGGAAGAGGGAGGATGTGAGAGAGCGGATATATGGAGGAAAAGAGAGATGTAGTTCGAGGGGGGAGATAGGGAAGTAGATGGTGATTTATAATCCTATTTGATTGCTTGCACTACATGCATTGATATCAGTGTAGATGTTGGTTTCTAATCTTATTTTATTACTTGCACTAGATCCATTGATTTCAATATAGATGTTGATTTCTAATCTTATTTGATTACTTGCATTAGATGCATTGATCTTAGTGTAGATGTTGTTTTGTAATCTTATTTGATTGTTTGCATTAGGTGCATTGATTTCAGTGTAAGCACACAAAATTATTAACAATTTACATTAATATTTGTGTTATAGTAAATCAACCTATTAATATTGAAGAGAAAGAGAGACAATGTATGATGTTTAGTACAATAGTTCAAGCTAAATATTTAAGTGGTTTATTATTTCAATTGTCCTTTTCATATAATTGATATGAAAAGATGACAAAACTAACAAGAGTGACAATAAGAATAGTAAAAGAAAATAATTTGAGATTGATCAAAATGAAGACTTTTTGTAATTGACTACACTCCTATTATTTTCATTTTCTATCATTCAACACTATTACATTGTCACTTTGCATTCAAAAAAATTATTTTTTCATTAAAGTTATTAAAAATATTTATCATCTTAAAAAACTGAGGTAACTAAGAAAATTTTAAAATTAAAACGGCCAGATAAATACATATTTGGCATATATAAAATTATTATATTTATATTATCTATATTTGCATATTATTAATAAAATTAATCATATTTTCGATAGATTTTCCTTGGCCGCACATGTCTGAAACCAGCCTAGATCCATCTTAACTTTGGATCTGTCAAGCGCCGAGGGATCAAATCTCTCGAGGTGCAAACCTTTCCTCAAGTTTTGCACTAAAAAAAGAGGTTTGCACCTCTAGAGATTTGATCCCTCTCAGCGCTTGATAGATCCAAAGTTAAGATGGATCTAGGTTGGTTATTATAATATTTAATTATAATATCATAACTCCTACCATGGAGTCATGGGCCCTTCATACTCTTTTGGTCTTAGTCCACAAACAACCATTATCTTCTTATTTATATTCATAATTAAAAATGTTTACCACTTCAAATATATGCATATAAAACATAACAATGAAGACACACTAACCCCAACACATAAATACACATCCATATGGGTGTATCGCCCCAGAAGAAACTCTCATATCACTAGCCTAATAATTAAAATCATCATAGCCATTACATAGGTGCACTACCCTTGATCAAATTCATAACCTGGCCCATTTCTCTAACATGTGCATAAAAAAAGTCATACCGACCTCATAATTCATAGGCTCGCCAATCAATGCATATCATACATAGTTATTGCATTAATCATTCGAGGGTGAAACTAGGGGTGTTGCATTACCCTTCCCCTTAGAATAACACCATCCTCAGTGTTCCTTTGTCTTTATCAATACACATATACTACCACATCAATGGTTTTCACTACTTCTATAGTTTAATTCTCTTCATGTCTCATAATATTCCTTCGATTACCTCGAGATACACCCAAGGTCTTAGTTGTTTAGCATACACCTACAACATTCAACAATTGAACATAGATGTTATGATCATGTTTACACAACTAGTATTCTATATAGAATAATTCCAATTCATAATTGAAGCACATATATTCATAAAAAAAAGAGAGAGAAGGAAACCAAATACTTATATGTATAAGTATTCTTCTGGTTCCTAATGATATCAACTGGCCAAGGTGCCCACCCCAACAATCTCAAACCTACGGACTCACACCTCCCATCCATCTACATCCAAGTAGCCTGCACAACCCTATCAACATCCTAACTAAAGACTCATGCCCCCCATCAATCTTCATCCAAGTCTCTTGAAAACCCCTAGAAGCCTCCAACCTACGGATTCATTCCCCCATCCAAATGCATCCAAATGGCACACCCCTTCTCTACACCTAGCAATCTCTTTGGTCTCATGCTACCACCTCTAGGATGAATTATTTCCGGACAAGGACATTCCTTGATTTTGTGGCTCTAGGAGTTATTGTTCCTCTTTTGGGGCCTCCAGCTACCCTTTAAACCCTCGGGAAACTCATATTGCTCTCTTCCTTATCATTTTTCTTTGGTGAGGTGGATGGTCTTGAGTACCTGCATCGTCGATAAAATAACAACTGTGATTAGTGCACATGTTTACACATCACATATACCACAACATATAACTATCAATCTACATTCAACATCACAAACATTATCAAATTACACTTAAACTACATACATACAAATTACATATTTTCCAATATACCTACTACTGCATAAATCAAATATAAAATTTCATATCAATTAAAAACATAAATTTTTAAGAGGTTCTCCTATTCATGCCCTCTTATATCATGGAATTCAACAACATGGTAGTATTACTTCACAAATTTTCCCATTACTCACTTCTACCTTACTAGCTACCTGCATCTTATAGTGCTACTACCATTCCTTGGTATATTTTTAGCCTTTTATTATTATAGGATTGTGTTGATTTCCATACTGTCTCGAAGAAAGCAAGAGTATATGAAATTGGTTTCTTACATAAAATATCTTTGAGGAAACCCAACCTTGTAGTGAAATATCACTTCCTTTAAAATAGGCTATGATGAACTCAATGGAAATTTATATGCAAAATACAGAGTACATAACACACATGATATTATTGGTTTTATTTTTTGTTTATCAACATATAGAGCACACACACATCAAGTTCAAGTAGAAGAAGATGGTATTAATAGCATGAGATTGAAGAAGAATGACATTTTTCAATGAATATAAGTTGATAACCTATCCTGAGCCATGAGGATAGCGTATTAATTCGAATGAAATTTTTCTTGAGCACACAAAATCATAGAGGAGTTATGTTCTAGGCGATTATGAGTTTCCTAAAGATCGTTTTGTTAAGTAGTGAACTCAAGATAGTGCTCGTGGGAATTATTAGCAAGTAATTGTATTGATACTTTCTTTATTCAAATGTTTTAGCTTGAGTTTGTGTAAAATTATGAAGGCCTTGAAAAAAATACTTTCGCCATCAAATAACAGTTTATGTTGACCCCATGAAAAATTCCCTATGTTTCCAATGCCATCTATTTTATTTTGAATATTGTCTAATTAAGATGATATAGTGCTAGCCACTTCAATGATTTTATTTTGTGTCTATGAATTTAATTTTTGAAGGAAACCTATGTCTTCTCCTAATATTACATAGAAATTTTGAATATTATCCATACTAGTATCCACAATATTATGCATATCAAAAAACTATTCTTGCAACTTAAATTGAATGCCAATTATCTGATGATATTGCTAAAAAAAATAGAATTGGACTGATCTATAACATTTGTTCTTTATATTTTACAACCTTTGACTTTCAGGCAACATTTCTTCTTGAGAATCAATAGATTCTAAGAAATTATGGTTTTCATTAGAGTGATCTAGCAAAGAATCTAACTATTGCTTTATTTTATCCAATTGGTTCACTAAGTGATGATTAGATGACTTCAACTCATTCACAACCCTCTTTGTATATTTATTTGAATGCATTTAATCGATGAAGAAGGCAAGATACACTTTGTGGGAAGAATCATCTAATCCCTTGAGACATTTGAGCATAATAGTTGAAGTGGGACACTGTGAAAGTGGGTGCTTGCTTGATTTAATCTAAAAGAAGTCAGACACATGCGACTCTTGATTTCTTCTCCTCATCATGAATGATATGTTTGCAACTGGATTAAATTGACGTAAACCTTTTTCCAACATGAATTGGACAATAACACTTTATCTTTCTCTGCCAATATATTCATTACACTGTCTGCCAACTCCTTGCCCTTGATATTGTCAAGTGCCTCAATTTCAAACTCACTACCATATGGATGTTGATATTCATATTTATGTTTATATTCATTTCGAGTACTACTTCTTCTCTTACTCTCAGAGTCATCATCATCATTTAATTTTGGCAGGTATGTTTATTTAGGATGCACAAATAGAAGAAAAAACACCTATCAGAATCTGATCCATTGGTTTTCCCTTCCTCTAGCATGTTTAATAAAATTAATTAATAATTAACAACTTCTTAAATAACATTAAGATCAGTTGTGGTTTTCACACGCCTGAGTTACAACCACATAAAATATTTCCAAAATAAATGGTCAATGGAGGGGATATTATTTTTGTTCCTTAACTTCCTGTAGATAGATATGGTGAAATATCAAACTGGTCACTTCACGCCCATAATAGATATGGAATTGTTGCCATAATTCATGCTAGAAGGTCTGTAAATAATAATCCTAATTGTTGGAAATTGGGTTCCACGCTCCCCGTATGTTTCACAGCATGGACTAACTGACGCTTGTGGATCCTAACTCTATCGATTATAGCGGAGACTAACGCCTGCATTTTTTGGTCTAACGACAATCGTGATTCCAACAATTGGTATCAGAGTGACAGGTCTCGAGTTCAAAACTCACCCAGCTCGCGTTGTGGGGGAGATTGTTGGACATTGGGTTCAATGCTCCCCATTTGTTTCATGACATGGAATAACCACCTCTCATGGATCCTAACTGTGGTGATTGTCGTGGAGACTAACACCTGCGGGTTTTGGTATAATGAAAATCGTGATTACAACACTAATTACTAGCTATAATTGGCTAGTAACTATCAACTCTTCATTGGTGGTTGATCTGGCTGATAAAGTGCTAAAAAATACTTAGAAATTTCCTCAAATCATGTCTTAAATATATGTCAGAGGTAATCTGCAAAAATAATGAAGAATATCCTAAGGAGGTGATCCAAATCAACTTCTATCCATGGATAATAGAAATTTAACTAGACTTCCAACCTTGCCATCCACTGTTGGCACATGTGTTATCTATTGTCTAGTTCAAAGTAGAATACTAAATTGACAACACCGAGTAGAGTCAATTCTGGACCTTCATTAGATAAATTTTAGTGAGGACACTCCAACCCAGAACACATATAATCAGTCATACCCTTCTTGAGAAATGTATTATGATGTCAGAACATTATATATCTGCATTTCTCCCATGTGGCTCATGAGCTTGGAAGGGATAAGTATTTCAATTATGTCAAATTAAAATAACTCTAGAGGTAATTTTCTAGGTTGATCCTTAAATTTCAACAATAAATCCCTTGTGTTATTTCTATCTCCGAGGCCTATTGCCTTTGGTACAACCATTTCTTTGCATCAGTAGATATAATGGCATATTGTTTTGTCGCTATTTTGGGTAGGAAATTCAACTACATCTTCCCACTCATCTAGTTCTTTCTGACCTTCCTTATTAGAGTCATTGATAACATTAACAACAAGAAGAAGTGAAGTAGGTTCATTTGGATAACTTACATATTTCTAATTTTCCTCTGGGTCCTTGTATGATTTATAAAATTCACCAGTTGAATTGTAAGGATCAACTTTCGCCAAAAATTCCTTCCTCTTCTTCTTCTTGCTACAAGCCCTCTTGATTCCAGCACAAATGGAGGTTGTGGATACAACCTGATGATTGGTAACATGAAGGGTACTCTCATTCTTTTCAATAGTATCATGGACTATATTCATAGGATTTCCCCTCAAATTAGCATTACTTTTTTTTTTTTTTCAACATGGTATAATACTTCCTCAACATTAAATTCACTAGGAAAAGAGGGAAATTGTTCATAAATTTCCATTTCTTCTCTGCAAATGTCACCAGACTCAAAATACTACTCCATATCATGTGCAACTAGTTTGAGTTGATCAGAGTCACCTTTCCTAAATATCACAATAATTGCAGTGTTGTCTTTGTTCTCCTTTCTATTGACCTCAATATGTGTCATTTATTCATCCATAAATGGAAAATATAGCTCTTGAACACTATGAGCTCAAATGTTTTTTCACATGGTTCATCAAGAGTCGTTCTTAACTCAACAACTAAATATAACTCCTCACCTTTTATTTCCCTATCCTTTAATAAGTTTTCAAATTTGATTCACAAATTTTCACATCACTGACAATGCCATTAGATTTTATGATGTACGTCAAATAAAGAGAGATTTTTTGAATATGATTAAGATTTAAAAATATATTTGGTTTGACTTTCATACCGATGGATAACTTGAATCTTGATTACATGAACATTGTTTCCAACATCTAAGTTTTTCACAGAAACACCCCTGCTAGGGATTTTAGTTGTGCTTTGTATCTTGAAGTTTCTAATAGTTACATTTGATTTTGCATCTACTTGACCTGGTATTTAGAAAATTTAATATAATTTATTAAAAATTTTAGTGACCTTACCAATGTACATATGATTTACATATTCATTAGTCTTATTACTCGCTTCACATTTATCTCCTACAAACTCATATACAGGTCGTAAGATTCCATTAATCCTTTTCGTTGGCAATGTTGATGTCCCCACATTTAATGAGCTCACATCATTCATTGACCTCCTTGATTGATGTAAAGTTGATGAAATTTCATTAGAAGATAAGTAATTTCAAAAATTACTTGAGAAAGAGACAATATAAATAGAATCAAGTTATTGAGTGCACGTTGTAAAGGCAATGGAGGAGGCACACGTTGGGCTAATGGTAGTATATGTAGCATTGGAAGCTACAATAAATCTTATTAAAGTTTGAAATAGTAAATATTGTGTGAGAAATTTTTGCATCAGATGTACACTCATGGTTTCTAGGGATGTATAGATATGTGCAAATAATTGTCCTAGTAGTGAACATAGAAGAGGATTAACTCTTTGTGGGCTAGTTTAGATTTTAAGAATATAATATTTTTGAAGAAGAAGATGCCAACCAATATGGCCCCACTAGTTAAAAGCTATTACATGAATCGAATTCTGTAAACTCAAATATAAAGTGAAAATGTTAGTTCCTTTAGTTATGCAAACAACTAACTCCATGATCAACTTGCTAGTACATTCCATTCCATATCTATATCTACTAGTAGCCTCTCCAACTCCAAACCCACATAAAATTTGTAACCATCTTTATCTGATTTTTTCATTATATAGGTTAAATTCCCATTTCAAATTTCCAATTTTTTTTTTCATGTGTTGTACAGAATTGTGATCTATGGATAAACTAAATTCCCTAAGTGTGCTGTTTATCACTTAGAACAACAGAGGAAAGAATAACTATTATTTTCTCTAAAACAAGCTGATATATAGAATGGGAAAGGAGCTTACTTGTGATTCTTTCACTTCTCCTTTCCTTCTATCAACGTTGTCATCGCTCTCAATCCAACTCAAGTCGCTATATCAATTCCTACAAACACAAACATAGAACAACAAACAACATACAATATACATATATATACTTATCTTACTCAAATCAAACCGATAAGATCTGAAATACATACATCATTCAAGAATACATTGCACAAGAAATAGAGACATATATATGGGAAAATGAACAACAATATTTATCAAAGAGTAGGAGGAGAAGATTACAACCAATGGATCGATTTGTCTTCAACCTGCTCCAACTTCATTCCAGCCTCATCACATCTAGCATCATCTCCACAACATAACTACTTTCACTCTCTTATCAAATGAGAATCCAACAACATAACTTTGTACAAAATTATTCCTCCAGAGCACTAGGATGAGTACTCAATTTATAGGGAAACTGGTGGTATTTTCTCAATGAATGACTTTCTAATAATAGGTAATACATGTTTCCAAGTCTAGAGGTGTTAGATGGACACTTGGATTCGAAGTATGACACCTATGGACTCTTATAGAAGGGACTGGCCATGTGCAGATTCCCAGAACAATGAGAATTCCGATCCAAGGTGACCAACACACCATTGGGTGTCAGGAAGTGCAATTAAGTGCACCCTTGCATGGAGGAATTGGCAATACAATGCAGTTAGTCCCTTGCAGATGAGGGTTGGTGAGTCAGTAGGTCATATAACATGTACTTCAAACCTTGGAAATATCACAATAAAGGCCATGAATGAAATGTTCTTCACTTAGGGCATATAACAACTGAAGTATAAGGGGGTGATAGACCCTATTTCATTGGTCTTGGGGATGATGTCCAGTTTGACCAGGTCTTGGGGGATGATGCCAAAATTGACCTATAACAGTTTCTCCCCTAAAGCATGAAGTCAAAATAATAATAGTATTTGGATGAGATTCTTTACGATGTGATGAGTAGTAACTGAAGCGGATGGTGACCTACATCAATATTGCAATACATTACATCGTGATATATTTCATATTGATCATGAATTGATTATGGAGGCATTCCCATGATCAACACATAAAATATTTAATAACATGTACATAATTCAGAAAGATGTGTAAATTGAAATGTTTCCCAATATAGACATGCCCAAAGATATAGGCCCATGTTCAAATGACGATCTATATGTAAAGCCATCATACATATGATGTGTACAACAATCCTGAAATCACGACATGGATGGATGAAACTAGATCCGGGGTATTCGTATCTTGTTCATTTAATCATTCAAGTACAAGTGTAACCATGAAAATATATGATTTGAAGTCAAATGTGGGAATACATCATCTGATTAGCATCCAATGATGTGAGCTATTAACAGACATGAGAAAACCACCATTGATGTTAATGGCTCTCAAGGTACTACAATAAAATTTGTAAGGCGTGAATAGATGATTTGATGTCGAACACTAAACAAAATATTTCAGTCAAAGGTCTGGAAGCAAGAAAATTGTCGATGATGCAACAAGCCTTAGGGTACTGGAAGATGTTTCTAAGTAAACTTCCTGGATGATGAGATGATGTCGAAAGGAAGCAAATTTATCACGAAATGAAAGTTATTGATTTCAAAGACGAAATGTGACTTGATATAGCAATGTTTAGGGATGAATGTCATGAAAATGAAGTTTTATGAGTTTTGAAGAAGGATGAGGATTTTAATGGATGACTTCTCTTGAACATAATGGCGACGCTTGAGATGAGTTGGAAACATTGACAAAAAACTGAAGTGAAGGTATGATGAACCATAGTTATGAATGAACCGTCAAGAATGTTACCCAACCCAAATGTCAAAATGATGGAGCGAAAGTGTCATGTTCAAGAACGACCTGCTACCATAAATTGTTTTGTTTCTTTTTCCAAAATTTTCCCTGGTCATTTTTCGACTAGTACCTCTTTATCTTTTAACAAGCTTGAGGAGGACAACATATTATTGATCTATAATTCAACCTTTCAGGAAAATCCATCTCTATTTAATAATTTAACAAGTCTACCAATAAACAAAACTTGATTCTTGTCATGATCGACAAGTCCGTCACTATTTTATTTTTTAACAAGCCTAATGACATTAACATGTTGGTCCTTTTCCATATTTAGATAGTTTGAAAAATTCCATATTTAGATAGTTTGAAAAAGAGGAAAAAATAAAAATCCATGAATCCTTTTTTGTAAATTTGTCGCTTAGGTCTGAAAAAGTGTAAAATGATACCTAAGAAAACCTCTTAGCCATGTTCGACTAAGGTTTTCCTTCTTTGTAAATAATCTATCTCATTCTGGAAAAGGGTTAAAACTATACTGAGTAGATGTTGTTTCATTTACTTTTACGAGCTCCAAAAGACAAGTGCTCAACAATATTTTCACATTATCGGTGTATGAAAAGAGCTAAAAGAAGACTCCAAGGGTTCCTTTTTTGTTGTTATCGAGGCTCGAAAAAGAGATAAAAGTGTGCTTCAAGTCCTTTTTAATTTTTATCAAAGCTTGAAAAATAAGGATAAAAGTATCCTTTGTGGTCAAATCATTCTTGAATAATTGTGCACGACTAATTTGTTGTATCAATTGTAAAACCTATTCAGAACACCATCAAATGGATCAAAAATAGTTGTTTCATAGAAAAAATGAAAAAAAAACATACTCAGAGCATTAAATATGATTTTAAATAACCAAATTGACTAATTAAAAGAGCTTCTACCATTCCAGAGTTACCATTTGAAAAATAGAAGCTATGAACCAGCTTTTTCCCCTGAACTTCAATAGTTTATTGCGAAAAATTCTATGGGCGATTTCTCTCACCGTTCGATCCAGGTTGGAGCTATGAACATTATCTTTCTTTTAGTATCATTTTCATTGAATTTCATGGTAATTTTTTAGGGTTTTGAGCCCCTTAGGGTAAATCTACTATGCTTAGAGGGTAACACACCATTGAATGTCGAAAGGTGCATTGAAATGCACTGAAATTGAAGGCTAGATGCACTACAACACTCTGTTCCTTGGCCTAGGGTGCATTAGGCACAATTTACATTTTTGCTTCTTGTTGTGTGCCAAAAATTTCCCAATTTTTTTGCGTGAAATGGATCCTAATGAAGCTTATGATTGTGTTTCAGGTATTCATTGGATAAAAATGATGATTACATGGATGGAAAGATAACATGAAGAACATAATATGATTTCCCTAAATGATCCGGGTATAGTAAGAGCCCTCAGAGATTGCAGTTTGCTAAATTTCTTCACATTGTCGGGGATGAGGCAGCAAATGGAACTATTGGAGTTCCTTCTTCGTTCATGGGATCTAGTACTACAGGCTTTTCAAATTGCAGACAAATTGGTCCCAATATTAGTGGAGGACATTTATTTTCTCATAGGATTATCGAGGCAAGGTTCTCCCATTTCTCTTTCAGGATCTGCTCTTGGAGGAGAGACAGTAAAATATTACATACTGCAGCACTCTCATCCAGGGAGTGAACCAAGTAAGGATGGGAAAATAAAAATCTATGATGTACATGATTTGTGTTTGAGGGCCATCCAATTTACTATTGCAAAGCTTGGTGGTTCTGCTACACTACATTTGGAAAACACATCATACATGGAGTATGCACTGGAGTGTTTAGAACCAACAATATTTATCTGGGATGAAGTTGTCCTCTTTTAGATGAAAGAAAAAGTGACCAAGGAAAAGGGATGAAGGAATAATAATTTCAACTTTGTCTTGATCCTGATTTCTTTTTCCTTAGAGAAGATTCCATTGATGCAACCCCATCATGTTACACTAAGTATACTTTTCCCTAGAAATCCCCAGATTCAGAGATGGGTAGAATTGATGTGTAGAAATGTTGGTCAATCGACCATCATATTATATACTGCATTCTTCGCCTAGTTTATACAACTGATGATCGCCATAGATCAATATGCACATGTAGGCATAGATTTCCGAGGATACCCAGACTTGATTCTACTAGACGACGCTCAATGGGGTGCAATTGCTAAGAATTTTTTGACCATGTTTTTTGATTTTTTCTAAGGTTTATACATGTTGTGTATTTTTATGTTTCCCAAGACTAAACTAAAGTTTTGATGTATGCAGATGTGGGCCGAGTTTGACTAGTGGGTCAACAAGAACAAGGAGAAGATGAGCCAACAGAGATGGCTGTCAGGAGAGAAGTCCTTCGGGATTTAGGTATCACCAAAATGCTTGATGAGCTACAACAACTTGTGGATGGATTGACTCTTTGGATTCTAGATTGATGGATCGAATATTTTCCTATGAGACTACAGTGCCACACTATTGGTGTTCCTAACCATTGGATACAGTTATTATGTAGGATATCCAGATCAGTAGCTTGTTATCATGAGCATCACTAGTTTACTTTAACACTTTGCATAAATTTTGAGGTCAGATGACCAATGTGTCTTGGCAACAAATTTTATGAAAACCTATAACTATCTATCTATTTGTTTTAAGTGTTTTCCTATGTTTATTGTGCAATCCTATTCAATTGTGTGATGTGAATTAAAAATATGTCTTTACATGCATTGCAAATGTTTGTTTAAAACATAATTCACTAAGGAATTAGTTAATGTGTTCAAGCTCCTGGAAATATGTTGATATTGAATATAATCAAAATATCTTTACAAAATTCAAACTCTTAGGAACATACAATGCAATTTTAATATTCCCAATTTTAGCCTCAAGCTAAAATGGAATATTATAGTTGCACATTTTATTTTTATTTAATAAAATCAGGAAGGAGACACCTTAGCCCCTTTTATAAGAATAAATAGCACTCCTAATGTGAAAGGGGAGTGAATAAAGCTGCTAAAATAAACACCAAGGGTGTGAATGGAACCCAACTCACTTGGATTAGTCATCTTTGACTAAAGTCAACAATGTTGTCTATAGAGGAGAAGCTTCCTAGAGAAGCTGCGCAGTTTTGGAGGGAAGAGCTTCACATGAGGGTGGAAACCATAATTGGTGGGACCATGGTGGAGAAGAGTTTCCTTTCTTTATAACGAGGAGATGGCAGCCCATTTTCATGTGTTATGGTTTAGATCTTTAGACTTGGGTCTGCAAGGCTTGCATCCCCAGGCTGTTTAGCAGGGTGATGGTGCCCTCGGGCACTAGGGTGTTCCCGGTCAGGAATCCCTACCTCTTCCTCAAGGAAGGGTGAGGATTGAGCTACATTTCCTCAATCATGCAATGGCCACAACTTCATTCATCTTCTACAACATTATTTCTACAGCAGAGAGGACATTGTGTAGCTGGGTGCAGCTAGAGAGGATCTCATGGAGTCTTCTTAGCTTATTTTCTTCAGTGGTGGAGGGATATATCCATTGGAAGAGCTAAAAGGAGGATTCCTGGGCTGTATTTCAGATCATTGGCATGAGGCCACACTTCCATCATCTCCCACTCCGCAGTCCATGGAGGAAACTGCGTTATTTTGGAGGAGGCGATGAGAGAGGGTTTCTAGAGCTTCAAAGGAGAAGTGTTTTTGAGACAAAGGGATCGGCCCTTTGCTTTGAGACATTATCAGAGGAAGGCATCTACATTTCAGATCTACCATGGCCTCATCTATATTTTTTATCAGTTGCAGTGATAACTTAGTTTTCACATTTTTTGTTTGTCCTACATTTCTAGCAATCTTCATAGATTGGCTAGAAATCATGTATGTTAGCCCATTTCTCTGTTATTGGGATTATTTATTGTATTCCTTCAGCCGCATATGTATTTCACTCATATTTAGCAACTATGCCTTCATGTACACTGTGTAGTTGCAGCTACTCCGACATTTTGTGGAGTTGCAGCTACTCCTGTATTTCATGGCTATTTCATTGAAGGTTGGATCTCAAAGCTTGAGTGGCTTGTCCTAAATGATATTTCTTTTATTTATCTACTGATATATCATAATATAAGTATGGTTATAGCATTTCCCTCTTATGATGTATTCAGAGTTACAGAGTTCATGTTTATGTTCATATATTGCTGTAAGCTCTCTCATTGAGCATTGTTTTAGAGACCTAGACTGGGGAGATCTGAATAACCCATCTAGAGCTATTTATTTGAGCTCATTTTCTATAGGGGAGTTTTATTAGAGTTTTTCTAGGGCATCCCAACACTATTTTTCCTTATTTATGCAGAAGCTTCCTTATACATTGTCCTCAAGGACCCTATAGCAGAAATTCCCGAGGTGGAATATTGCATATCCATAAGCAGAGTCTGAGAAGGGCCAGCTAGCCTCAGGGTTTCTCCCTTCTTTAGAAGGAGTCATATCCTATAAATTACCCATCATTTAATCTCTGAAATATACTTGCAGTGTCTCACAGAAGAAGGAAAAATGGAATATCTTAAGATATTCCTGATGGAGCAAAATATTCCCCATTTGGAATATTACAGTGGTATCAGAGCATGATCTTGGCTCAGCCTGTGCTTGAGATATATTTCCATAAGAAAGAGGAGATTCTTTCCAAGGAGAGGAGATCAACAGAGGAAACAAGAAAAGAGGAATGAAGGAAGAGGAGGTTTCCCTTCTTCTTTTCCAGACCATTGAGCACACCATTGAAGATCTGCTGAAAGGGAAAATTTCGGAGAAAATTTTTGAAAGGGGTTTGTGAATGGAGCAAGCCCTAGCTATTCTCATGGAGGGTGTGAGAATTCAACCACACATGTAGGTCCAAAGTGCAGTACATTTCCCATAGCTACTGCAAGAAGGATGGATGGAAAAGAGTTGAGGCCTTTGGAGTAGCACCATTGCAACTCAAAGGTATGATTCATGATGGTTGATTTCAGAGTTCTATTTCATCTTTTCATGAAAATTAGAGATCATATGTTGAAGTCACAAAGATTTTTGCAAAGGGGATTGAATAAAACCACTGTGCAACTAGGTGTGAAAAAACTTCAAACACTTTGCATGCATGGAGGGGAACCATGAAACAATGATCATTCGATCTTCTTAGAGGGGGAGTAAATCAAGAGAATGGCTTTGTAGAGGCAAGACCCCAATTATATGGAGGGCACTCTTCCATTTTTAAGGGTTTGGAGATATTCTCTCAAAATTAAGGCCAAGATCCAAGGTGTCTTACTCAAGAAGAAACACACTCACATGTTGGTAGAGAGGAGGTATATAGAAGAACCTACGGCGCTGCACCATTAGAAGAAGAAGAAGATCAGGGGGATCAGCATGAAGGGATGATGGGCGTCCACCCTTATCTATTTTCAAAGGTTTTCTTCACATGGGATAAGGACTGCACTGTGCAGTAGAGAAGGAGGGGCTTTCATTCCTCTCACATATTCAGTCCGCTTCCTATCTCGATGTCTCACTTTTGGAGGCTTTCCATTTGGAAGGTCACATGATCTATACATGATGAGAGCCATCATGTCATTTGTTTCATCACTCTTGGATTTCGGAGAGGTGGATAGATTGGAGGAATCCATCACAGTGCAGAGAGTTTGGGGTTAAGCACAAGGAAGAGGGATACACTCTCTCATTTTCAAGAACCACCGTTTCTCATCAGTTTCACTGCGCAGATAGAGTTTTTGTATGGATGGAGGATAGCATATTCATGATTCCAAATGACTGCTCCATGGATTTCATGAGATATAGGTTACATCCTTTGGGAAATAACTCTTTCACGCTTTCGAGTAGATGGAGGCCACTCATGCTTATATGGCCCAGGATCGGGAGATTCTTTGGAGGTGATAGTCTGTCATGGGAGGCTCATTTTCAGAGAGCATCATTTCTATTTGAGCATGAGAAACTACATGATGGCATGGAAGCAACTTGGAGGATGAATTTGGCTTGAGGGGATGTCAAGGTAGCAGGAAACAGCATGATGGAGCACCATATTGTAGAACACCAGCGCTTTCTATGTAGAGGATTGATCCAGGATGGAGGACTCAGCTTCGGTTGAGTATTCCCCAGGATCTTGATGCATGCATGATTTTGGATGGCCTTGATGGATATGGAAGATATTTAGTAGATGATATGATCATCTATCATCATGGCAGACTCTTCTTGACTAGAGTTTCTAGTCTCAAGGACAAAATTTTACATGTTGCACATGGGGACTTACTAGCTATGAATTTGGATGCATAATTTGCCTTGCTAGAGGAGTTCACTTGGGAGGGAATTCATCATAATATACATCAGCATATGGATAGATTCAGAGCCTAGATTCTTTTGGAGATGTTGGCACAACCATTCCCTTACTCATTAGAGGAGCGGGAGAACATTCAGATGAGCCATTTCAACTCAAGGACCAGAGTACATGGTAGAGGAGGCATAGATCTTCATTCTGAATTGCCTTCCTTTGCTTCTTATGGATAGCCTGATGAGCTAAGGAAGATCACATCTCCTTATGCTACCTATTTCCATGTACTTTGGACCCATTGCAGCAATGGGAGTGGCCACTCTTATGATGTTTTGTGGGGGAAGCCACATGCTTCATGGTGTGCACCATTGGCACCAATTTGTATTTTGATGATTCCATCTTGTGTGGAGTTTGTGTCAGCAAACAAGTGGCTATTTTAGCACTTGTTATTTATGATTTTGAGGTAGGCCAAGAGGCACTGCGTAGGTTCCATGAGTGGAACTTTGAACCACTCTTCGGTCGTCCTTTCACAACTTGATTTTATTGTATATTCCTCCTTACATATTTCAAATATTGTACATTTATGAGGAGCATTATTTGGAGATTATTCTATGAGAAAACCATTGGGAGCATGATTCTCCCCACTATATATGTTTTATCTTGCAGGAGATACCATGGGAAAGCCATGATTGCCACATTGCTACTTTTCTGTTCTTGTGGGAGGAACCACTTGGAGAATATGCAGAGGCATTTAATGGATGATTTTCTTGATGGGGTAGCTTGGGCCATTCGTGGAGGCCATACTTTTATAGCCCGAGGAAAATGGAAGCCCCATATGACCATCATATGGAGAGAGGGACATCATGAGAAGCAAGCACACTCTCCATTCAGCCCCAACACATTACAAAAATCATGGGTGAGATTTTCACTTGGATGATAGCATGGATGAGAAGATCATCATTGGGAGCAGAATTTTCCCATGCATATCATCACTCATACCTTAAGGAGGCCTTAGCACCACAGGAAGGATTCCACTACAGCTTCTATCTTTGCATAAGGAGCATTTTTATCAGCTTGCATACTTGGGAGAGAGCATTGGAGTATAGATTCATTGCAGCATATTTGAGCGGTGGTGGGACCATTGATGAAGAGGCCACAAGAGAAGAATGGGGAGAAGATTTTGTTCTTTTCATGCAGTTGCCTGAGGGCAAGAAACATGTGGGAGGGGAGACTGTAATATTCCCAATTTTAGCCTCAAGCCAAAATGGAATATTATAGTTGCACATTTTATTTTTATTTAATAAAATGGGGAATGAGACACCTTAGCCCCTTTTAGATGAAGAAATAACACTCCTAATGTGAAAGGGGAGTGAATAAAGTAGCTGAAATAAACACCAAGGGTGTGAATGGAACCCAGCTCACTTGGATTTGTCATCTTTGACTAAAGTCAACAACGCTGCCTATAGAGGAGAAGCTTCCTAGAGAAGCTGCATAGTTTTGGAGGGAACAACTTCACATGAGGTTGGAAACCCTAATTGGTGGGAACATGGTGGAGAAGAGGTCCCTTTCTTTATAAGGAGGAGATGGCAGCCCATTTTCATGTGTTATGGTTTAGATCTTCTGACTTGGGTCTGCAAGGCTTGCATCCCCGGGCTGTTTAGCAGGGTGATGGTTCCCTCGGGCACTAGGGTGTTACCAGTCGAGAATCCCTACCTCTTACTCAAGGAAGGATGAGGATTGAGCTACATTTCCTTAATCTGGAAATGGCCACATCTTCATTCATCTTCTACAACCTTATTTCTGCAGTAGAGAGGACGTTGTTTAGCTAGGTGCAGCTAGAGAGGATCTCATGGAGTCTTCTTAGCTTGTTTTCTTCAATGGTGGAGGGATATATTCATTGGACAAGATTTAAGGAGGATTCTCGTGATGTATTTCAGATCATTGGCATGAGGCCACACTTCCATCATCTCCCACTACACAGTCCATGGAGGAAACTGCGTTATTTTGTAGGAGGCAGTGAAAGAGGGTTTCTAGAGCTTGAAAGGAGAAGTGTTTTTGATACAAAGGGATCAGCCCTTTGCTTTGAGACATTATCAGATGAGGGCATATACATTTCAGACCTTCCATGTCCTCATCTATATTTTTTCTCAGTTGCAGCGATAACTCAGTTTTCACATTTTGTGTTTCTCCGAAATTTATAGCTATCTTCATAGATTGGCTAGAAATCATGTATGTCAGCCCATTTCTTTGTTATTGGGATTATTTATTGTATTCCTTCAGCAAAATATGTATTTAATTCATATTTGGCAGCTATGCCTTCATGTACACTGCATAGTTGCAGCTACTCCGACATTTTGTGGAGTTGCAACTACTCTTATATTTCATGGCTATTTCATTGAAGGTTGGATCTTAAAGCTTGAGTGGCTTGTCCCTCATGATATTTCTTGTATTTATCTATTGATATATCATAATATAATGATGGCTATAGCATTTCCCTCTTATGATGTATTCATAGTTGCAGAGTTCATGTTTATGTTCATATATTGTTGTAAGCTCTCTCATTGAGCATTGTTTTAGAGACCTAGATTGGGGAGATCTGAATAACCCATCTAGAGCTATTTCTTTGAGCTCATTTTCTGTAGGAAAGTTGTATTAGATTTTTTCTAGGGCATCCTAGCACTAGTTTTCCTTATTTATTCAACATCTTCCTTATACAACGTCCTCAAGGACCCTATAGCAGAAATTCCTGAGGTGGAATATTGCATATCGATAGGCAGAGTCTGAGAAGGGCCGGCTAGCCTCAAGGTTTATCCCTTATTTATAAGGAGTGATATCCTATAAATTCCCCATCATTCAATCTCTGAAATGGACTTGCAGTGTCTCACTGAAGAAGGAAAAATGGAATATCTTAAGATATTCCTGATGGAGCAAAATATTCCCCATTTGGAATATTACAGTGGTATTAGAGCATGATCTTGGCTTAGCCTATGCCCAAGATCTATTTCCATCAACAAGAGGAGCTTCTCTCCAAGGAGAGGAGATTTACAGAGCAAACAAGGAAAGAGGAATGAAGGAAGAGGAGGTTTCCCTTCTTCTTTTCCAGACCATTGAGCACACCATTGAAGATCTGCTGAAAGGGAAAATTTCAGAGAAATTTTTTGAAATGGGTTTGTGGATGGAGCAAGCCCTAGCTATTCTCATGGAGGGTGTCAAAATTCACCCACACATGCAGGTCCATAGCGCAGTACATTTCCCATAGCTACTACAAGAAGGATGGATGGAAAAGAGTTCAGACCTTTGGAGTAGCAGCATTGCAACTCAAAGGTATGATTCATGATGGTTTATTTCAGAGTTCTATTTCATGTTTTCATGAAAATAAGAGATCATATGTTGAAGTCACAAAGAGTTTTGCAAATGGGATTGAATAAAACCAATGTTCAACTGGGTGTGACAAAACTTCAAACACTTTGCATTCATGGAGGGGAACCATGAAACAATGATCATTCCATCATCCTAGAGGGGGAGTAGATCAAGAGAATGGCTTGCTAGAGGCAAGACCCCAATTATATGAAGGGAACTCTTCCATTTGTAAGGGTGTGGAGATATTATCTCAAAAGGAAGGCCAAGATCCAAGGCCTCTTATTCAAGAAGAAACACACTCACATGTTGGTAGAGAGGAGGTACGTAGAAGAACCTACACTGTTGCACCATTAGAAGAAGAAGAAGATCAAGGGGATCAGCATGAAGCGATGATGGGCATACATCCTTATCTATTTTCAGAGGTTTTATTCACATGGCAGAAGGATTTCTCTGTGCAGTAGAGAGAGAGGGCCTTTCATTCCTCTCATATATTAAGTCCACTCCCTATCTCGATGTCTCACTTTTGGAGGCTTTCCATTTGGAAGGTCAGATGATCTAGAGATGATGAGAGGCATCATGTCATTTGGTTCACCACTCTTGGATTCCAGAGAGGTGGAGACATTGGAGGAATCCATCACAATGCAAAGATTTTGGGGTTAAGCAAAAGGAGGAGGGATACACTCTCATTTTCAAACACCACACATTCTCATCAGTTTCACTGCGCAGATAGAGTTGTTTTATCGATGGAGGATATCATCTTCATGATGCCAGATGACTGCTCCATGGATTTGGTGAGATATAGGCTACTTCCTTTTGGAAATAACTCTTTCACGCTTTGGAGTAGAAGGAGGCCACTCATGCTTATATGGCCGAGGATCGGGAGATTCTTTGGAAGTGATAGTCTCTCATTGGAGGCTCATTTTCAGAGAGCATCATTTCTATTTGAGCATGAGAAGTTGCATGATGGCATGGAAGCAACTTGAAGGATGAGTTTTGCATGAGGGGATGTCAAGGTAGCAGGGATCAGCATTATGGAGCACCATATTGCAGAACACCAGCACTGTCTATGTGGAGGATTGATCCAGGATGAAGGACTCAGCTTTGGTTGAGTATTCCCCAGGATCTTGATGCATGCATGATTTTGGATGGCCTTGACAGATATGGAAAATAATTATTAGATGATATGATCATCTATCATCTTTGTAGACTCTTCTTGACTAGAGTTTCTAGTCTCAAGGACAAACTTTTACATGCTACACATGGGGACTTGCTAGCTATGCATTTGGATGAATACTTTCCCTTGCTAGAGGAGTTCACTTGGGAGGGCATTCAGCATGATCTACATCAGCATATGGATAGATGCAGAGCCCAAATGATTTTGGAGAGGTTGGCACAGCCATTCCCTTACTCATTGGAGGAGAGGGAGAACATTCAAATGAGCCATTTCAGCTCAAGGACCAGAGTACATGGTAGAGGAGGCATAGATCTTCATTTTGAATTGCCTTCCTTTTCTTCTTATGGATAGCCTGATGAGCTAAGGAAGATCACATCTCCTTATGTACATTGCATAGTTGCAGCTACTACGAAAACTATGCAGTGTACATGAGGGAATAGATCCAAGGCCTCTTACTCAAGAAGAAACACACTCACATGTTGGTAGAGAGGAGGAACGTAGAAGAACCTACAGTGTTGCACCATTAGAAGAAGAAGAAGATCAGGGGGATCAACATGAAGGGATGATGGGCATACATCGTCATCTATTTTCATAGGTTTTCTTCACATGGGAGAAGGATTGCTCTGTGCAGTAGAGAGAGAGGGCCTTTCATTCCTCTCATATATTAAGTCCACTTCCTATCTCGATGTCTCACTTTTGGAGGCTTTCCATTTGGAAGGTGAGATGATCTAGAGATGATGAGAGGCATCATGTCATTTTGTTCACCACTCTTGGATTCCAGAGAGGTGGAGACATTGGAGGACTCCATCACAGTGCAAAGAGTTCGGGGTTAAGCACAAGGAGGAGGGATACACTCTCATTTTCAAGCACCACCCATTCTCATCAGTTTCACTGCACAGATAGAGTTGTTTTATGGATGGAGGATAGCATCTTCATGATGCCAGATGACTGCTCCATGGATTTGGTGAGATAGAGGCTACTTCCTTTTGGAAATAACTCTTTCATGCTTTGGAGTAGATGGAAGCCACTCATGCTTATATGGCCTAGGATCGGGAGATTCTTTGGAGGTGATAGTCTCGCATTGGAGGCTCATTTTTAGAGAGCATCATTTCTATTTGAGCATGAGAAGTTGCATGATGGCATGGAAGCAGCTTGAAGGATGATTTTTGCATGAGGGGATGTAAAGGTAGCAGGGATCAACATTATGGAGCACCATATTGCAGAACAGCAGCATTGTCTATGTGGAGGATTGATCCAGGATGAAGGACTCAGCTTTGGTTGAGTATTCCCCAGGATCTTGATGCATGCATGATTTTGGATGGCCTTGATGGATATGGAAAATACTTAGTAGATGATATGATCATATATCATCATTGTAGACTCTTCTTGACTAGTGTTTCTAGTCTCAAGGACAAACGTTTACATGCTACACATGGGGACTTCCTAGCTATGCATTTGGATGAATACTTTCCGTTGCTAGAGGAGTTCACCTGGGAGGGCATTCAGCATGATCTACATCAGCATATGGATAGATGCAGAGCCCAAATTCTTTTGGAGAGGTTGGCATAACCATTCCCTTACTCATTGGAGGAGAGGGAGAACGTTCAAATGAGCCATTTCAGCTCAAGGACCAGAGTACATGGTAGAGGAGGCATAGATCTTCATTTTGAATTACCTTCCTTTGCTTCTTATGGATAGCCTGATGAGCTAAGGAAGATCACATCTCCTTATGTACACTGCATAGTTGCAGCTACTCCGGCAACTATGCAGTGTACATGAGGGAATAGATCCAAGGCATCTTACTCAAGAAGAAACACACTGACATGTTGGTAGAGAGGAGGTACGTAGAAGAACCTACACTGTTGCACCATTTGAAGAAGAAGAAGATCAAGGGGATCAGCATGAAGGGATGATGGGCATACATCCTTATCTATTTTCATAGGTTTTCTTCACATGGGAGAAGGATTGCTCTGTGCAGTAGAGAGAGAGGGTCTTTCATTCCTCTCATATATTAAGTCCACTTCCTATCTCGATGTCTCACTTTTAGAGGCTTTCCATTTGGAAGGTGAGATGATCTAGAGATGATGAGAGGCATCATGTCATTTGGTTCACCACTCTTGGATTCCAGAGAGGTGGAGACATTGGAGGACTCCATCACAGTGCAAAGAGTTTGGGGTTAAGCACAAGGAGGAGGGATACACTCTCATTTTCAAGCACCACCCATTCTCATCAGTTTCACTGCGCAGATATAGTTGCTGTATGGATGGAGGATAGCATCTTCATGATGCCAGATGACTGCTCCATGGATTTGGTGAGATAGAGGCTACTTCCTTTTGGAAATAACTCTTTCATTCTTTGGAGTAGATGGAAGCCACTCATGCTTATATGGCCCAGGATCGGGAGATTCTTTGGAGGTGATAGTCTCTCATTGGAGGCTCATTTTCAGAGAGAATCATTTCTATTTGAGCATGAGAAGTTGCATGATGGCATGCAAGAAACTTGAAGGATTATTTTGGCATTAGGGGATGTCAAGGTAGCAGGGCTCAGCATTATGGAGCACCATATTGCAGAACACCAGCGCTGTCTATGTGGAGGATTGATCCAGGATGAAGGACTCAGCTTCGGTTGAGTATTCCCCAGGATCTTGATGCATGCATGATTTTGGATGGCCTTGATGGATATGGAAGATACTTAGTAGATGATATGATCATCTATCATCATTGTAGACTCTTCTTGACTACAGTTTCTAGTCTCAAGGACAAACTTTTACATGCTACACATGGGGACTTGCTAGATATGCATTTGTATGAATACTTTTCCTTGCTAGAGGAGTTCACTTGGGAGGGAATTCAACATGATATACATCAACATATGGATATATGTAGAGCCCAAATTCTTTCGTAGAGGTTGGCAGAACCATTCCCTTACTCATTGGAGGAGAGGGAGAACATTCAAATGAGCCATTTCAGCTCAAGGACCAGAGTACATGGTAGAGGAGGCATAGATATTCATTTTGAATTGCCTTCCTTTGCTTCTTATGGATAGCCTGATGAGCTAAGGAAGATAATATCTCCTTATGCTCCATATTGTGATGTACTTTGGACCCATTGCAACAATGGGAGTGGCCATTCTTATGATGGTTTGTGGGGGAAGCCACATGCTTCATGGTGTGCACCATTGGCACCAATTTGTATTTTGATGATTCCATCTTGTGAGGAGTTTGTGGCAGCAAAAAAGTGGCTAGATTAGCACTTGTTATTTATGATTTTGAGGTAGCCCAAGAGGCACTACGCAGGTTCCATGAGTGGAACTTTGAACCACTCTCTGGTTGTCCTTTGATAACTTGCTTTTATTGTATATTTTTCCTTACATATTTCAAATATTGTACATTTATGAGGAGAATTATTTCAAGAGTATTGTATGAGAAACCCATTGGGAGCATGATTCTCCCCATTGTATATGTTTTATCTTGCAAGAGATACCATGGGAAAGCCATGATTGCCACATTGCTACTTTTCTTTTCTTGTGGGAGGAACCACTTAGAGAATTTGCAGAGGCATTTCATGGATGATTTTCTTGATGGGGTAGCTTGGGCCATTCACGGAGGCCATACTTTTCCAGCCCAAAGACAAAGGCAGCCCCATATGAGTAGCATATGGAGAGAGGGACATCATGAGAAGCATGCACACTCTCCCTTCAGCCCCAACACATTGCAGAAATCAGGGGTGAGATTTTTACTTGGATGATAGCATGGATGAGAAGATCATCATTGGGAGAAGAATTTTCCTATGCATATCATCACTCATACCTTAAGGAGGCCTTAGCACCACAGGAAGGATTCCACTAAACCTTCTATCTTTCCATATAGGGAATTTCTATCAGCTTGCATACTTGGGAGAGAGCATTGGAGGACAGATTCATTGTAGCATATTTGAGTAGTGGTGGGACCATTGATGAGGAGGCCACAGGAGAAGAAGGGGCAGAAGATTTTTTTCTCTTCATGCAGTTGCCTGAGGGCAAGCAACATGTGGGAGGGGAGGACTGTAATATTCCCAATTTTAGCCTCAAGCTAAAATGGAATATTATAGTTGCACATTTTATTTTTATTTAATAAAATGGGGAAGGAGACACCTTAGCCCCTTTTAGATGAAGAAATAACACTCCTAATGTGAAAGGGGAGTGAATAAAGTAGCTGAAATAACCACCAAGCGTGTGAATGGAACCTAGCTCACTTGGATTAGTAATGTTTGACTAAAGTCAACAGTGCTACCTATAGAGGAGAATCTTCGTAGAGACGCTGCACAGTTTTGGAGGGAAGAGCTTCACATGAGGGTGGAAACCATAATTGGTGGGACCATGGTGGATAAGAGGTTCATTTCTTTATAAGGAGGAGATGGAAGCCCATTTTCATGTGTTATGGTTTAGATCTTCAGACTTGGATCTGCAAGGCTTGCATCCCTGGGCTGTTTAGCAGGGTGATGGTGTCCTCGGGCACTAGGGTGTTCCCGGTTACGAATCCCTACCTCTTCATCAAGGAAGGATGAGGATTGAGCTAAATTTCCTAAATCTTTCAATGGCCATAGCTTCATTCATCTTCTACAACATTATTTCTGTAACAGAGAGGACGTTGTGTCACTGGGTTCAGCTAGAGAGGACCTCATGGAGTATTCTTACCTTGTTTTCTTCAGCGGTGGAGGGAAATATTCATTGGAGGAGATGCAAAGAGGATTCCTGGGCTAAATTTCAGATCAGTGGCATGATGCCACACTTACCTCATCTCCCACTACGCATTCCATGGAGGAAACTACGTTATTTTGGAGGAGGCAGTGAGAGAGGGTTTCTATAGATTCAAAGAAGAAGTGTTTTTAAGAGAAAGGGATCAGCCCTTTGCTTGGAGACATTATCAGATGAGGGCACCTACATTTCAGATCTGCCATGGCTTCATCTATATTTTGTATTAGTTGCAGTGACAACTTAGTTGTCACATTTTGTGTTTCTCCGGCATTTCTGGCAATCTTCATAGATTGGCTAGAAGTCATGTATGTCAACCGATTTCTCTGTTATTGGGATTATTTCTTGTATTCCTTTAGCCACATATGTATTTCATTCATATTCAACAACTATTCCTTCATGTACACTACATAGTTGTAGCTACTCCGACATTTTGTGGAGTTGCAGCTACTCCTGTATTTCATGGCAATTTCATTGAAGGTTGGATCTAAAAGCTTGAGTGGCTCATCCCTCATGATATTTCTTATATTTATCTACTGATATATCATAATATAATGATTCCTATAGAATTTCCCTCTTATGATGTATTCAGAGTTGCAGATTTCATGTTTATGTTCATATATTGTTGTAAGCTCTCTCATTGAGCACTGTTTTAGAGACCTAGACTGGGGAGATTTGAATGACCCATCTAGAGCTATCTCTTTGAGCTCATTTTCTATAGGGGAGTTTTATTAGAGTTTTTCCAGGGCATCCCAGCACTGTTTTTCCTTATTTATGCAGCAACTCCCTTATATAGCGTCCTCAAGGACCCTGTAGAAGAAATTCCTGAGGTGGAGTATTGCATATCCATAGGCAGAGTCTAAGAAGGGCCAGCTAGCCTCAGGGCTTCTCCCTTATTTAGAAGGATTCATATCCTATAAATGCCCCATCATTCAATATTTTAAATGGACTTGAATTGTCTCACTGAAGAAGGAAAAATGGAATATCTTAAGATATTTCTGATGGAGCAAAATATTCCCCATTTGGAATATTACAGTGGTATCAGAGTATGATCTTGGCTCAGCCTATGCCAAATATCTATTTCCTTCAGCAAGAGGAGCTTCTCTCCAAGGAGAGGATATTGACAGAGGAAACAAGGAAAGAGGAATGAAAGAAGAGGAGGTTTCCCTTCTTCTTTTCCAGACCATTGAGCACACCATTGAAGATCTGCTGAAAGGGAAAATTTTGGAGAAATTTTCTGAAAGGGGTTTGTGGATGGAGAAAGCCCTAGCTATTCTCATGGATGGTGTGATAATTCAGCCACACATGCAGGTCCACAGTGCAATACATTTCCCATAGCTACTCTAATAAGGATGGATGGAAAAGAGTTGAGGCCATTGGAGTAGCAGCGCTGCAACTCAAAGGTATGATTCATGATGGTTGATTTCAGAGTTCTATTTCATGTTTTCATGCAAATAAGAGATCATATGTTGAATTCAAAAGGATTTTTGCAAAGGGTATTGATGAAAACCAATGTGAAACTGGGTGTGACAAAACTTCAAACACTTTGCATGCATGGAGGGGAACCATGAAACAATGATCATTCGATCTTCCTAGAGGGGGAGTAAATCAAGAGAATGGCTTGCAAGAGGCAAGACCGCCATTATATGAAGGGAACTCTTCCATTTGTAAGGGTGTGGAGATATTATATCAAAAGGAAGGCCAAGATCCAAGGCCTCTTACTCCAGAAGAAACACACTCACATGTTGGTATAGAGGAGGTACATAGAAGAACCTACAACACTGCACCATTTGAAAAAGAAGAATATCAGGGGGATCAGCATGAAGGGATGATGGGCATCCACCCTTATCTATTTTCAGAGGTTTTCTTCACATGGGAGAAGGACTGTAATACGTAGTAGAGAGAGAGGGCCTTTCATTCCTCTCATATATTAAGTCCACTTCCTATCTCGATGTCTCACTTTTGGAGGCTTTCCATTTGGAAGGTCACATGATCTAGAGATTATGAGAGGCATCATGTCATTTGGTTCACAACTCTTGGATTCCAGAGAGGTGGAGACATTGGAGGAATCCATCACAGCACAAAGATTTTGGGGTTAAGCACAAGGAGGAGGGATACACTCTCATTTTCAAGCACCATCCATTCTCATTAGTTTCACTACGCAGATAGAGTTGTTGTATGGATGGAGGATAACATCTTCATGATGCCAGATGACTGATCCATGGATATGGTGGGAGAGAGGTTACTTCCTTTGGGAAATAACTCTTTCATGCTTTTGAGTAGATGGAGGCCACTCATGCTTACATTGCCAAGGATCGAGAGATTCTTTGGAGGTGATAGTCTCTCACGGGAGGCTCATTTTCAGAGAGCATAATTTCTATTTGAGCATGAGAAACTGCATGATGGTATGGCAAAAACCTGTAGAATTACTTTGGCATGAGGGGATGTCAAGGTAGCAGGCAGCAGTGTGATGGAGCACCATATTGCAGAACACCAACACTGTCTATGTGGAGGATTGATCCAGGATGGAGGACTCAGCTTCTGTTGAGTATTCCCCAGGATCTTGATGCATGCATGATTTTGGATGACATAAATGGAGATGGAAGATACTTAGTAGATGATATGATCATCTATCATCATGGTAGACTCTTCTTGACTAGAGTTTCTAGTCTCAAGGAAAAACTTTTACATGTTGCACATGGGGACTTCCTAGCTATGCATTTGGATGCATAATTTGCCTTGCTAGAGGAGTTCACTTGGGAGGGAATTCAGCATGATCTACATCAGCATATGGATAGATGCAGAGCCCAGATTCATTTGGAGAGATTGGCACAACCATTCCCTTACTGATTAGAGGAGTGGGAGAACATTCAGATGAGCCATTTCAACTCAAGGACCAAAGTACATGGTAGAGGAGGTATAGATCCTCATTTTGAATTGCCTTCCTTTGCTTCTTATGGATAGCCTCATGAGCTAAGGAAAATAACATCTCCTTATGCTCCCTATTGTGATGTACTTTGGACCCATTGCAGCAATGGGAGTGGCCATTCTTATGATGGTTTGTGGGGGAAGCCACATGCTTCTTGGTGTGCACCATTCGCACCAATTTGTATTTTGATGATTCCATATTTTGAGGAGTTTGTGGAAAAAAATAGGTGGCTATTTTAGCACTTGTTATTTATGATTTTGAGGCAAGCCAAGAGGCACCGTGCAGGTTCGATGAATGGAACTTTGAAACACTCTCTAGTTGTCCTTTGATAACTTGCTTTTATTGTATATTTCTCCTTATATATTTCTGATGTTGTACATTTATGAGGAGCATTATTTGGAGAGTATTGTATGAATAGCCCATTGGGAGCATGATTCTCCCCATTGTATATGTTTTATCTTGGAGGAGATACTATGGGAAAACCATGATTTCCACATTGTTACTTGTCTCTTCTTGTGGGAGGAACCACTTGGAGAATTTGTAGAGGCATTTCATGGATTATTTTCTTGATGGGGTAGCTTGGGCCATTCGTGGAGGCCATAATTTTCCAGCCCAAAGAAAAATGTAGCCCCATATGAGCAACATATGGAGAGAGGGACATCATGAGAAGCAAGCACACTCTCCATTCAGCCCCAACACATTGCAAAAATCAGGGGTGAGATTTTTACTTGGATGATAGCAGGGATGAGAATATCATCATTGGGAGAAGAATTTTCCTGTGCATATCATCACTCCTACCTTAAGGAGGCCTTATCACAGCAGGAAGGATTCCACTATACCTTCTATCTTTCCATAAGGAGCATTGTTATCAGCTTGCATACTTGGGAGAGAGCATTGGAGGACAGATTCATTGCAACATATTTGAGCAGTGGTGGGACCATTGATGAGGAGGCCACTGGAGAAGAAGGGGGAGAAGATTTTTTTCTCTTCATTTAGTTGCTTGAGGGCAAGCAACATGTGGGAGGGGAGGACTGTAATATTCCCAATTTTAGCTTCAAGCTAAAATGGAATATTATAGTTGCACATTTTATTTTTATTTAATAAAATGGGGAAGGAGACACCTTATCCCCTTTTAGATGAAAAAATAACACTCCTAATGTGAAAGGGGATTGAATAAAGTAGCTAAAATAAACACCAAGGGTGTGAATGGAACCCAACTCACTTCGATTAGTAATCTTTGACTAAATTCAATGACTCCACCTATAGAGGAGAAGCTTCCTAAAGAAGCTACAAAGTTTTGGAGGGAAGAGATTCACATGAGGGTGGAAACCCTAATTGATGGGACCATGGTGGAGAAGAGGGCCATTTATTTATAAGGAGGAGATGGCACCCCATTTGCATGTGTTATGATTTAGATCTTCAGACTTGGGTCTGCAAGGCTTGCATCCCCAGGCTATTTAGGAGGGTGATGGTGCCCTCGGGCACTAGGGTGTTCCCGGTCAGGAATCCATACCTCTTCCTCAAGGAAGGATGAGGATTGAGCTACATTTCCTCAATTCAGAAATGGCCACGGCTTCATTCATCTTCTATAGTGTTATTTCTGCAGTAGAGAGGACGTTGTGTAGCTGGGTGCAACTAGAGAGGATCTCATGGAGTCTTCGTAGCTTGTTTTCTTCAGTGGTGGAGGGATCTATTCATTGGAGGAGCTGTAAGGAGTATTCTTGGGCTGTATTTCATATCAATGGCATGAGGCCACACTTCCATCATCTCCCACTGCGTTATTTTGGAGGAGGCAGTGAGAGAGGGTTTCTAGAGCTTCAAAGCAGAAGTGTTTTTGAGACAAAGGGATCAGCCCTTTGCTTGGAGATATTATCAGAATAGGGCATCTACATTTCAAATCTACCATGGCGTCATTTATATTTTTTATCAGTCGCAGTGGCAACTCAGTTGTCACATTTTGTGTTTCTCCGTCATTTCTAGCAATGTTCATAGATTGGATAGAAATCATGTATGTGAGCCCATTTATCTGTTATTGGGCTTATTTCTTGTATTCCTTCAGCCAAATATGTATTTCATTCATATTCAGCAGCTATACCTTCATGTACACTACGCAGTTGTAGCTACTCCAAAATTTTGTGGAGTCGCAGGTACTCTTGTATTTCATGGCTATTTCATTGAAGGTTGGATCTCAAAGCTTGAGTGGCTTGTCCCTCATGATATTTCTTGTGTTTATCTGCTGATATATCATAATATAATTATTTTTGTAGTATTTTCCTCTTATGATGTATTCAGAGTTGTAGATTTCATGTTTATGTTCATATATTGATGTAAGCTCTCTCATTGAACATTGTTTTAGAGACCTAGACTGGGGAGATCTGAATAACCCATCTAGAGTTATTTATTTGAGATCATTTTATGCAGGGGAGTTGTATTATAGTTTTTCTAGGGAATCCCAGTGCTATTTTTCTATATTTATGCAGCAGCTTCCTTATATAGCGTCCTCAAGGACCCTATAGAAAAAATTCCCTAGGTGGAATATTGAATATCCGTAGGCAGAGTCTGATAAGGACCGGCTAGCCTCAGGGTTTATCCCTTATTTAGAAGGAGTCATATCCTGTAAATTCCCCATCAGTAAATCTCTGAAATGGACTTGCAGTGTCTCACTGAAGAAGGAAAAATGGAATATCTTAAAATATTCCTGATGGAGCAAAATGTTCCCCATTTGGAATATTACAGCAGTGTTGGGTTTCAAATAGTATAAATGCTAGATGTTTCAGTACAACACGTTGTGAGTCTAACCTAATGATGATGTGGTTAATACCAAATGAAATGGAATCAGAGAGAAGTTCGATCAATGCGCTATATTCAGTGATATTGTTTGTAGATTGACCAATATAAATCCCTTGAAAACTCACTAACTCGCTGCTCAGAGTGAAAATGGCCCATGCTGCAGAGGATAGCTTTGTGTACTATGAATAGCACCATCAACATATCTAACGAATGGTTCCAAAGATTCAGACATATGCGATGAAATGTAAATAGGATTACCAACTTCAAGAAAACTCTAGAATAACAAACTAAGATAGTTAATGAAAATCAAAAGCATATATACAATAATACAAAGTTTACTACGCTCATGTCTAAGCATAGTAATTTTTCAGATACAACCCATTTCGTGGCTGCATGAATGGAATTCCATCATAATTTACTAACTCATAGGCACCCTTAGCAAGAAATCTTTTGAAAATATAGAGGCCATGTCATAATGGCTGAAATTTTCCTGTACCAATTACATCAACTTCCTGATCATAAAGTAATACTAGGTCCCCCTCTGAGAAGATACGTGGCTAGACATGATGCTCGTATTGCGACTTAATTCGCCTCTTATGCACTTCATTGGCCAGTGCAGCTTCACAACTTGTTTCATCAAGATGTATGAGGTTAAAAATATGCGCTTCTTCAATAGAGGTGTTAGGTAACAAGTCAAAAAAGAGTTTTAACAATGGTATTTCACATTGGATAGGCAATATAGCTTCTAGACCATACACCAATTGAAAGGGGGTAAATCTGGTTTGCGTTTCTCACCGAGGTTTTCTATTCACACAAAGCCAAGTACATGATGAAATGCCAATTTCGTTTATGAACTCCTATCATTTGTTGACGCATTCATTTAAGAATATTGTGAATAGCCTCCACTTGTCCATTGGATTGTGGATAATAAGGAGTAGTAATACCATGTGACAATCCTAATTTGGTAGTCAACTTATTCATCGTGTGATTGCGAAAATTCCTACCATGATTTGTGACTATAGCCTGTGGAACACCAAACCGTGAGATGACATGATTGAAAAAGAATAATGTAGTTGTTTCACCTGTGTTGTTGAATGTAGGCATCGCTTCAGCCCACTTGGTAAAGTCGTATACTATGACAATAATATAACCATGCCCCCCACAGGAATGAGGGTTGCAGGTCATGAAGTCAACGCCCCATTTTTCAAATGGTCCCACAATAATAACATGATGCATCAATGCTGGTGGTTTTTTGATTCTATGATCAAATATCTGGCATGCATGAAAACTTATGAATGCGAGGATGCAGTCATGAAATATGGCAGGCCAAAAGTAACCAGCGCAGAGTATCTTCTACGCGGTAGTGTATCCAGACAAGTGTCCACCACAAGCCCCATCATGAAAATCATTTAGAACCTTCTCAACCTCATCATGAGTGAGGCACCTCCTTAAAATTTTATCGATACCACGATGATAAAGTGTATCGTCGAGGATCAGATAATATTTGGCTTGGTATCGAATACCTTGTTGTTGAGAGCGGGAGGTATTAGGCCGAAAAGTCCGGGTTTGGAGATAAATGATAAAATTCCCATACTAAGGATTATATGATCTGATCAGAAACATAGACCCATCAAGAATTAATGGTTCTGATGTAGTAGTAGTACTATCAAAGGGAAGGTCATAGAGAAGCTCAGCCAAAACCAAAGACTTATTTGACTTGGATTTGATGAATTCCATATCAAATTCCTATAAAATGACGATCCATTTTTAATATTTTCTCCCTAGAAATTTATGTGAAAAAATGTATATCATGGGGTTGCAATCCGAAAATAAAATGGTATTTTAGAACATGATATAATGGTGAAATATTTGGACAACTTGAACAGTCGCCAAGGAAAGCTTTTCGACGTATGAATACTTCACTTCGCATCATTGATATTACAACTCAAATAATATATCGGATGTTATATCCCATATTCTTCTTGGACCAATACCATAGAAATGATCGTATCAGCTGCAACGATATATAAGAAATAATCACTTTGATAATTGCGGGGATATATGAATGACCCCCACACAATTGCGTCCTTGACAACTTCAAAAGAAGCTTGTGCAACCTTATCCGAATGGAAGGGAATCCCATTTTTCAAGATACAAGTAAATCCTTTAGCCATTTCAGTGTAGTTGGGTATGAACCTCCTTAGGAAGTTAGCCTTTCCTTGAATTTTCTGTAACTGAAGTAAATTTAATGGCATGGGAAAATCAAGAATAGCCTGGACCTTCAGTGGGTTGATTTGAATTGATTATTTTGAGATTAAAAATCCTAGCAAGCGACTAGAACCAACAAAAGACACGCATTTGTGAGGATTGAGATGTATTTTGTAGTGTCGGAAGCATAGAAATATAGCTCTCAAATGCATTAGGCAATCAGTCCAGTTTCGTGAATGCGCAGGTAAATCATCTAGATAAGGTTGAGAAATGTTCTTGATGTCATTGAAATCATAATCCATTTCTCTCTGAAATTTTTCCCTAGCATTCTTTAAACCAAATGGGAGTTTCCGATAAGATAATGTGCCCCAGGGACAAATGAATGTGTCTTATATTGGTCCTATAGGTGGATAGTGATTTGATTGTAACTGGAAAATAAATCCATGAATGAAACGATTTTACATCTAGCACACTTGTCAATAATCTAGTCGATAAAGGGAGTAGGATATTTGTATTTTGGACAAGAAAGATTGACATCCCAATAATCGATGCATAATCTGATTGTCCCTTGTTTCTTCACAAGAGGAACAATTTTGGAAACCCAATCAATAAGCAGAACATGGTAAATGAAATTAGCACACAAATGTTTTTCAACTTCTTCTTTAACAGCAGTAGCCTTCTTCGGGTGAACATGACGAAGGCGTTGTGTTGGGAAAAATACTGAGAGGGGAGGTGAATCAGTATTTACTGCAGATTCAAAACCTTTTACTTTTTCATTCCTTAAAACCCATACGCTACTTTTCTGAAGCCAACTAGCGTATACACGCGGATATCCTTCATAAAACTCGCGTATACACAGAGATCTAATTATGCCATTCGTTCTTCACTTATATCATTCCATCATTCATTCATTAGATGTTCTATAAACAGTAAACATGTGCAGTAAGAACAACATAAACCATCACACAAAGCATCACACATGAACACAAGGATTTTTAGGTGGAAACCCAAGTCGGGAGAAAACCACCGCTGCAGTTGCTCAGCCTTCAATATTTTATTATAGAGAAAACATCTTACAACATATGTGCTGGCGCAGACTTGACCAGCACGCAGGCACCCACCTGCGCTCGTTTACCAGCCTCTCCTGGAAGGGAGCTCCAACCCCCCGACTCGTTTACCAGCCTCTCCTGGAAGGGAGCTACGACCCCCCGATCTCGTTTACCAGCCTCACCTGGAAGGGAGCTACAACCCCCTGACTGAAGGCTACAACCCTCAGCACCACCTTGGACCACGTTTCATCAATTTTCACACCGGATCCAACAACTTCAATAGAACACCACTTGCAGGCCACATTTCATCATATTTTCAAACTGGACCCTTTCCATACTTTTAAGCACAGTCAACCATGAAACAAATACATATAACTCACTGACAGATAGCAGTAAACCAGCAGAACAGATCAGAAATTTCTTACCACGCACTTCAGCAAACCCTAGTTTGTATATATGCGCCTTTCACTCCATGTCGTATATACACGCTTCCTTCCATATAAACTCACAGATACTTCAAAGACAAAATTACAGCTAATTTAGAAAAAGATACGCTTTCAAATAATACCATCGTGATATACGCTACTTTGGTTTTGTTTAAGTAGCGATAGCATCACGAGCATCATCGAAGATACTTTTTCAGATCGATATCTTACCCAGATTTACCTTTATCGCATATATGTTCGCCTCATTTCAGATCTAAGCCTTCCATAAACAGATCTAGCAAATACAGATACATTTCAGATCTAGAAATCCTGCTTCATCATTTCTTCATAGGTGCATCATAGATTCAGATCTATCATAAAACCTTTACACTTTCCAAACAGATATACTTCACAGAGAAGTATTCATTCAAGCTCAGACATCTTTCTCTCACTCTCATGATTTGCACAATGAATTTCTTCTCCTTATATAGGTTTATCTTTTTCAATACCATGGGCCCCTTTTTCAATACCATGAGCCAAAACAATACCATGAGCCTTTAATACCACTGGCCCCTTTTTCAATACCATGAGCCAACACAATACCATGAGCCTTCAATACCACAGGCCCCCTTTTTTCAATACCATGAGCCAAAACAATATTACTTCCGATGGTATTCCTGGACGGGGTCATTTAGACGAATCATTACCCAATACAATGGGTCAATACCATGCTGGTTACCCCTGGTTTTTCACTTTATGAGCGCTTTAGCCCATACGCGACTTGGCACGTTCTTTTCCGCGTGCATACGCGACTTCCCTCAGACATATCCGCGTATGCCTTGAGACATACTCTTTTTATGATACTTTGAGCACATTGTAAATTCCTTTCTTCATTGCCTTCTGTACACACTATAGATACATCATATTTTCTTCATCAAGAACATATTCTTTCAAGCACAACTTCATCAAGTAAGTTGTCATCATCTTCATCAAGAGGATTGCCATTTAAGGACAACACTCAGCGCCATATTGCTAACAAACATCATATCACATCAGATTTACATCATTTACCAAGTCCATCAAGTCAAGCATAACTTCATCAGGTGGATTGCCATCAAGGACAACACATGTCAACAGTCGCATGTCTTCATCTTCATTCAGTGGGTTGCCATCAAGGACAACACTCTGCATCATATTTCCAACACGTTGATGTACCAATCTGACATCAGGGTACATTTTAATGGTGTGTTCAACGATACTAGTATCTATGTGTGGAATTTCCTCGTAAGACTAAGTAAATATATCTTGGAATTCATAAAAGAGATAGTGATAAGTTTCGAGTTCTAATGGAGAACAAGACACACCATCATGAAGGTTTTCTACAATGTGCGGTTTGGTAAAAATACCGATAGAAATGGTTACTTCAATATTTGATGAATTTTACTTGGTTTCGATTGCATTAATGGGAAAATAATTTGAAAATAAAGTTTTGATCGATGGGTGATATAGTTCAATAGAATTATCTTATTCGTAATCTTGAAGATGGGAATGATGATGATGATCTTCCCATGGTTCTCCTTCTGCCACCATGGATTCTCTTGTGGCCCTACAATTTATAAGATTGGCAAGAATAAATGATAGAGGACAACATCAAACCGCTTTGGATTCCAGGACCTAGCCTTCCTAGACTCAGAGAGGGCTCTCTCTATTTCTGATTTAATATTTCCTTAATATTATGAATGTTGATGTTAGGCTAGTTACAATGATCGTGGTATTTGGTTGTTTTGATTGATTTTGTTGGTTGGAGGAGCATGTCTACAGGGACTAATCCATTGGGCTATGGAGTCAAAGGCTGGATTAGCACATCAAACTTCAAGAGCATCACAGGGAAAGTGAATCATGTTAAATGGATCTTAAGAGTAGTATGAATTATGAGGCGAAAGAAATAGTAACGTTCAGTAGTGGTTAAAGAGCAGTTAAGAATTATTTAATCAGACTTTAATAGAAAAAATTCAGATTGTAAATGTAGATAGAATTAAGGTGCTCTGACAACAAATCTTAATATAAAATTTCTGATTTAGAATTATATGAATAAATTTACAATAGGGAAAACAACGAAAACATGGAACATTGAGAAATAGCACATCACCATTTAACGCAGCTCAAGAATCTGATAAATGGTCTTTGATTATTGATGTCCAGCTCCAAAAGTATAGTGCTCCAATAGTAGTTCTTACAATGGAGGTTCTAACAATATCCAACCCTTGATAATGAAAATACATGCAGTATTTAATTGCAACTATGTTGGTTACCCTAATTTAATTCGGTATCCTTCATGAATTACAATTTAACTAAAACTAGACAATTGTGGGCATGCAGGGCCTGAAAAAAAATCTCTCGCTCAACACCGACTGTAACGTTAACTTTGGAAGCTCTTCATAAATCAAAAATCAGGATGAAGGTGGTTGAGGTATTAACGAAGAGGGAACGATAATGGCCTTGACATCTGGCCTTACTTTTGGGGCCGCCCCTACTAGATTATTACATATTACATGATGTTGGCTCTTCAGATCGATCGGTGGCTATGTTGACATGTCCATCATGCCTTTTCAATCTTGGTACATGCACAATTTTCCCCACTCCTTCTTTCCTGGAATCATCGTAACTATGACTTGTTCGTACACTTCATCCACCTCTATGTATTTGCTGATAGTAGGTTTGGTGAAAAAAACATGCTTAAGCTCACATTGAATGAAGATATCATTTCTTAGGAGATCCAAAACAACCTTCTAGGTCATGTTCCCTTTAATGTTGGAAAATTTGGTGGTATCCTTAGCTACTTCCCTAAGATTTTTCATGTAATCTCCCTTTTGGACTAGCTTTTTGTTGATTACATATAGTGAAGCTAGTCCCTTTGCCCTCAGGGGCTCAATCTTGTTTAAGAATATGCCAATGGACATGTATAATTAATGACATTTCTCCTAAAATCTCCTCACTAAATTCCTCTTAGTGAGGACCCTTTTTACCTCTAGTATGGTTTATGTTCTATATTGTACATCCAGGTTGTCCAGCTCAAAACGGTTTTAGAGTTGAGGAATTTTATGAACCTGGTGGTTTTTGTTGGAATATTTTCCAACTCCTAATTTTTTTTACCGATATCACTTTTGCATTTTTCAATTACCTCCTTCTGTTAATAAATATGTGGATATAATGCCAGATCCCATCCACTGCCTCTATGATACTGCCCCAAATTATCATCTTCATTTGGCCCAATATGCTGCTAGCAGAAAATTCATTTTCTTTCTTCTCCAACCTCTCAATCTGCTTCTTGGCTATCTCATGGGAAGTTTCTAATCTATCCTTTTGATCCCTCAGGATGCCAATCTATGTCTCCAAATTATTTATCTCTTGTGGTTGCAGGGTCATGCTCTCCATAGATTTGGACAATTGATGTGTCCCACTGGATGTTCTAGCAGTTGCTGGAATAACTGATGGAATTGATGAGATAGGGAAAATTTCTAATGGGATGATTGCCCCTCGATCTGCTTCTTCTTTCTTCTTCAGTAGCTTCTCCATCTCAGTCTCCATTTGTTTGATTTGGGTAGACTTTTCAATAACTAACTTCATTAGCTCTGACTTCTATGCCTCATCTTCCTCAATGCCCTTAGCTAAGGGGTCTTCTATCAGTGGCATCCTGAGATGTTTCTTGAGGGATGTTATGTTAGAATTATTCTTCTTCAAAAGCTCCTCCAGAACTTTAGCATTGGTTGGGTCATGCCCAAGATTCATTATTAAATATTCTATAGACTTGATCCTTAAGTCTCTAGCCATGGCAGATGCCCTCTCCATCTTGAGTTGTGATTGGGTACTGGATAAGGACACCTGTAGCTTTGACAAGCTCATGGAATTTTTTTTCGATGTTGAGGCTGCCATCTCTCCAGTCTTGTGTTATTCTATCTGGTCAATATGATGGATGTTTGTTGTGGTAAACTCGAATGACGCTTTCTTCCAATCTCCTGCTCCTTCACGTTGTGGGACCAAGGCTTCTAGAAATGCCATCTCTATCCTCCCTTTTTCAGTGTCAAAGGCAGACAGTAGCCTGCTTTGTGAACTTGAGGTCTATCTCTAGAATTGGCTATATTTATTAGTCTTCAACAACTCATTCCTCAATTTGATCTCTTTGAATATCTCAAAGACAAACTTCTCTTGGCCTTCTATTACAGGTCTGTAAGAAGATGCTTGTAGACCATGTTGCTGAAAAGATACTATGGATGATGATGTAGGTGAGGCCATTGTCTTGCCCTACTGATGATGACTTAGGGGTGTCCCTGATGTGAATCACTGTCTGCTACTCTGATTCACCTCCTTAATCGATATCCATATGAACTCAGGCCCTTTTCCTATATTTTATCTTGAATTATTTGCTAGAGGTATTAGTCATCAAAGGTGACTGATCCTCTCTTGGCCTCTTGCTCCGTATTTCTCTCTCTAGTTCTTCCCCCTTTTCTTCCTTTTTCCTGTCCACTCCTCCTTTCTTGCGATGTTGGGGTCTGGAATCCTGAAGTGGAGATCACCTATTCTTCATCTTCTTAGAGGGTGTTGCTCACCCATTCTGTTTGGTTGGAATACCACTCAATTGTAGGTTTGTGTGTATGAACATAGGGTGTGGATGTATTTTCCACCATTTTCTTAATATAATCCCTGCAGGGTCATAAGACGAAATGAAACTATGACTGAAACCCATCCCCTTCAACATCTTATCTGCCTCTTCCCATGTTTCTATGTTGTTGTAGATGAAAGGACCAAATTTTGTCTTGATCTTGAACTAAGCCTTCTTCTTTGCAGAAAATAAATGGAGCTCATCTGCGTCTATCATCTCCCTTATGTACTCCAATTCAAATACCCCCATAGAGAGGAACTTTGGAAATTTTTCAGGGGATAGCTCACCTCCATAGACTCGAATCACTATGTAATTCTGGTACAAGTACCAATCTGATGTCTTCACCTGCTCTGTTAGCTGCATGGTTTTCCTGATTTCTTCACTTGTCTTAGACTCTGTTTCAATGTTGAGTGTGCTGATGGCTGGATGCATAAACAAGTCCAAAAAGTCCTTATATGTATATTTCTTATGTTCCTCAAATAGTAGGTTGGTCCAGAAGATGATGGATTTAGGCTCAAAATCTTCATTTACCTTGGCCATCTGAAATTGAAACCTACTAGACGAGAAATACACAAATATATACACTGACACAAAGGTGTAATTGAAAACATCATCTGTATGAAACCTTAAAAACTATTAATGAATGGCATCTACTAGGAACTAGGCATAATTAAAAATGATGGTGGGCTTAGCTTTTGAGGAGAGAATGGACACAAATCCTATCACAGCCTCATTGACCCATTGATCATAGTTATAGCTTAATAAATAAGATAGGTAAGTGACAATTTTCTTGGTCCTTTCAGGAAAAATGGATGAAGAGTAGGGTGGGTTTTTTATAGGCATTCATGCATCAGTTTCCATGAAAAGTTGCATAGTTTTGGCTCTGCTAGAAAAATAAATTCTCTGATAAATATACCTAATGGTTTCATAAGAGAAGGGGACTACTTGTTCAAGTGTGGAGACCTGTATCATTTGCTGAATGGATTAGGCATTAATGGTGAAGATGATTTTTCCTGTTGGGGTGACTATGGTCTTGTGATTAATGTCATAGAAAGCTTGCCATTTCCTGAAGAATTCGTGGCAATTGTGGGTTTTGGGAAAGATGTATAGAGACAAATAAGTCTCCCACAGGCTAATTTCATTGGCTTCATCAAGAAATTTGTCCTCGAGCTAGAAGTAGACATCAAACAAGTCGAAGTTTCACTCCGTATCGTGAATTTTTTAATATCGATCTCCCAGGGCTGTATGATCTAAATCCAATTCTGGGTACACCATGGGGTTGAAAGGCTCTTGGTACTTCTTAGGAGGCATGATTAATAATCTGTAAGCTATCTTCAATCTGCAATGGAGAATGGGATATAAGAAAAGAGAGGAGAGAGGGGAAAAATTGGTATTGGGGAAGGGAGAAAATAGAAGGGACCATGATTAGAAAATTTTGAAGGTGAGACTGTGATCTGGTTGGCCAAGAGCTGTTGATACCTTTGGTGAACACCGCTTCTCTTGCAGCAATTCGTTTAACCTGTGATCTTTCCTGTAATTCTTGGCAAATTTGATTTATGCAAACTTTAATCAAAATAAGAACAACAAACTGTGTATTAGGTTTGAGTTTGTATTTTAATATATGATTGGTGAGATGTTGGGGTGGTGCAGGTCCATTGCAAAATGAGCCAACCATTTATGATGCAATGGATTTCTTGGCAGAAGTAAATGCGATTGGATGGGAGGGAGAGGTCTGTGGGGACGTGGCACGAAGGGAGAGGTCAATGGATAGACCACTGGTTGGTGGAGGTAATGGTTTCATGTGGTGGCCGAAACTACTTTTGGAGTGGGTTGGTGGCAGTTTATGGTACCAACAGGGGGGTGCAAACAACCCTAGAGTATGACATGTAGTGAGTTAGGCGATATTAGCTACTACCGATTTCAGACCCCCCCTTCGTTGTTAATTTTCGGAGGGTGAGGGGGGGCCGGAATGTAATATGGGTTGTTGAATGTGTGGCAGGGTGCGGAGATGAAGGGGAGTTGTAGGGTGATTAATTCAGGTGGTGACGAGTGACGTGGGGTGTGACAGGTCGGGCGATGCAATGGTGGGGTCGGGATAGGAGGGTCGAGGGGTAATGTAAAACTTTAGGATAAATAAAACATGAAAGGGGCGGGGTATAAGAAGAAATGAATGTGGTTGGGACTTAGGATAAATACATACCATCAGGCCCCTTACCTTTATAAAAACACCCCTTTTCGGACCTTTAGAGAATAATTTTTCCTTTCACTTTGATTTCTCTTCTCCTGATTTCTCTTTTGTTATCATAGGAATACAACAAGCAATTTTTTAGGCTGCTTATTTATAGAATGAACTTTAAATTTTTCTCCCTTTCTCTTTTCCAACAAATATACTTACCCAAACCAAAAATCTAACCTTTTTTCTTCTTTTTAGGGTGCATTTATACTTGCAGATCCTGAAATCATTGTTCTTTTGAATTTCTAGCCTACCACCTATCCCTTATTTCACCTATTGGTTCAGATTAAGCTGTTGAAGAAATGTAATTTTATACCTACCTAATGATAAGCCAAGATTAAATAGTTTGGAAAATCTTCATCTCCTAACTTATCAGTAGAAATTTCAAAATTTCACAATCATACTTGGGCTATATGATTGCACAAAAGTTTCTACATAATAGTGGAATTTTGATTTACATCACTTTTAGAAATATTCATTTTTTGTGGGGCTTTCTATTATAGGTAAATTTGGACATTATTCCCATTGACCTAGTTAATTGGGCATCATCTCCAGGACCAATTTATAGGGTCTATCATCCCCTAACATATCAATTGCTACATGACCTAAGATAAAGAACAAGACAAGCCAATCAAAGACTTTCATCTCCAAAGGTTTCCAAAGTTTGAATTTTATAATATATCATATGGGAGCTCACCAACACTACCTCTAAAGGGACTAAGTGCATTGCATATGCAGGTATCCCTATGCAAAACTTCTCTACAAAGCACTTCCCAACATCCATGGGTTTGTTGGTCACATCGGGAGTGAAATTCTCATTGTTCTGGAATCTCCACTTGGCCAGTGCCTTCTATAAGAGTTCACATGTGTCAAACTTTGAATCCATGTGTCCATTTGACATTTACAATATTGGGAACATGTCTTGCCTATTATTGGAAATTCATTGATTATGGAACTACTTTCATCTCCTTTATCAATTGAGCACAAATCTTAGTGTTTGATAAGGAATAATTTGTGTAGAGAAATGATGGTGGAATTTCAATTGAGGAGATTGATTTGAGTGACATATTGCTGGAGATATCTATATTGTGATGAGGTTGGGATGCTACTAGAGATGGTGACACCAAATCAATCACTGGGTTGTAACCTCCCCTTCTATCATCAATAAAGATTACTGCTTATTTTTCCCTATATGCATCCGTATAAGCTTTGATTTTCAATATCATGATTTCTTAGTTGATGTATATGATTTATGATTTATTGATTTAGCTAAATAACTTGAATATACATCTGTATTATTGCTATCTCTTATTGTGTAGTGTTCATTCTTGCAGGAAATATTGTGCACAACCGGTTGGAATTTGAAGCTACAACAAAAGCGACAAAAGGAGACTTTGGAAGTGCTCCAATCCCAAGTAGTTTCCTTATTTCATTATGTGTGTCTATTTATAGTTAGGAAAGATAGTTGTTTAAAGTCTTTGAAATATTTTTCTATATTAGCACCTATCTAGGGAAGAATGATTTATCCGTAATTCATAATTCTGCATAAAAAATTGGCGACTCCACTCGGGAGATTACTCTTTATCCTAGGTGTTTTAGCCTCTGATTTTATCTGTTAATTCACCCATTGGTTGTTACTCACAAAGGTTAGGATTTTAAAGATCCAAATTTGCAAAAGAAGTGTGTTAAATAGTTGTGTTTTTCCTTTTACATTGTGCCCAATTCACTCTTGGACAGGACACAGTGCTTTGCATAGCACTGTCTCCCTTTTAGGCTTGCGTTGCAAAGCACTGTCTCTCTTTAGAGACTGTGTTGCCTCCTGAAACCATCCAAATTCCCTTGAATTTGTCTTTGAAATTTTTTTCATTTTTTTGTTTTTGTGTTTTGAACAGCCTGAGCCTCATATTGAACAGTGAATTCATCTACCTCTTCCTCCTTTGAAAGAAAATTTGTTCAATGTTTGTTTAAATTATTTTTCTTTATCATTGGCAAGTTAATTTCAAAGCATTTTTACTGTCGCATGAAATTCATTTTCTTTTGAAAAAGGAAATTGTCGTAAATTCTTTATTTCCTGATAGGAGAAATTATTGTTTCATTCCTCATTTTTCCTTCAAAAGATAAATTTTTGCTTATATTCCTCATTTCTCAAAAGTAAAAGGCATTTGTTTTTTATTTAGTGCACTTAGTTTCTTTTCTGCGTTCATAACATTAAAGGAACTGAAAAGAAAATTTTTCATTTGCATTTAAGGGTTTGTGTCTTTTGCGAAAGGAACAATTAGGAAATCTGCATTTAGTTTGTATTCTTTGATTTGTTTACTTGCAAATTGTTTGCTCTTTCCCTCTAGTAGCTAGGATTTTCATTGAAAAACTAAAAGTGAAATATTGCTTATCAATCTTAGTTTTATTTTAGGAATTTTCCAATACATCATCATGATGAACCTTTCAAAGAAAAATTTTTAAACAAGACCAACATAAAATTAATCTCAATTTACCTAACAAAGCATTGGAACCATAACGATAAAATTTAGAAGGTCTAGGATAGAGACATGTTTCGACGTCGTAAAAAATAGCAGCTGTCATTAACTTGTCTGCAATACATTCTGAGTGTGATACCTCACTCCAAGTACATAAGTATATCATAGCTCATCCATGTACTTTTGGGTATATCAGGCAGTGTTATAGTATGATAAGTAGAAAGTGGTGCTCTCACTGTGTGGTTTCACATCAGACATCACTAATATGAACTTGAGCCTCCATGTACCTTCGGGTATATTTGGGAGGACAAATTTTAGTTGCTATCCATCCATAGTGAACTGAGTCATACACCTTGTAAATTTTGATACACCGAACACATCATCCATCCATAGTGCCTGTACTTCTTGTTTCGCTAGGAGGTATTCTGCAGTTCACAATTTCTTGGTAAACCCTTTTGCCTAGCATTACCCTTTTATTTTTTTTATTTGTTTTTGGTTAAAATAAATCATTAATTTTGGAAGAAAAAAATCCTTTCCCTCGTCGTTCACGTAGACTAGCGTTAAAACCAACTTTACCACCAGAAGTTACTTCTGGTAGGCGAAGACGATCACGATCTACATAATAAAGTACAATTCATACCTCTAGTGAAACATCATATTTGCATAAACCAGATTTAGCTCATGTTGTTTCTACACATCACAATTCATCTACCGTTGCCAAAACAGTGTCTTCATAGCTACTCATGGTCATGATCCATCCAATCAGTGAGACCATACTCCTGGACCCGACGTTGTTCAACCAAAAATTGATCCAGATCCAGACTCTTCTTTGCTAGAACATTTGAATCCTGAAGTCGTATAACCGGAAGTTGTTCCTACCTTGGTCATACCACAAATTTCTATAGCTATTGAATCTCCAATATCACATAGTCAACCACCTGAAATATACTTTGGGCTTGACGGTGAAATACTTCCACCTAGTTTAATTCCGATTGAAGAAATCCCACAAGACAAGACACCTTTAACTCCAACCCATTTCGGGGAGGACATTTACCTATATGATTCTTTTCCTCAATTGACACCATCTTCTTTTATTGATCCTATTCCTTTTCAAAGTCCCGTTGATTCAGAAGGGTATACATTTGGTCAAGTAACCATATCTGAACCAACATCTTTGGTTGGGCCATCTATTCCAATTACGTCAGCTCCTTCCCTAGCTACCCCGTCAACGTTTACAACTTCACCAGAGTCATATTTTTATGGTGTCCCTTTGGTCCCATCAGGTTACAAATCATTATCTGGAATTTTCTCCAGTGCATCTTCAAATCCATGGAATTTACTAATGTCATCACCCAGTATTTTAACTGGAAATCCTATAGTGAGTACTGAGTGAGTTGATTATTTATACACATATTCAGGGAAATATAAAGCCGGTCCTTCTGGGTCTATTCCTTCAAGTACCATATAAGCTAGACTCCCATCATTTGGAGAGAAATATTTTCCGTCTTATTATCCTCCTCATGCTGGGGGGCGACCTTTGGTCACCCAATATGACAGTTTTATGTCACTTTTTGCTTAACCTAATGTCAAAATGAGTGTTTGCCAATGGAAGCCCACTCTGCCTATCAAACCACAAACGGTTTTACACTCGTATCAACCAGTTCAAGTAGTTACATCCACATCAATTCCACTTGTCAATACATCCTTACTCCTCCTACAGAATAAAAAATTTGTACAAACTTATCAAGCGGGTCCTTCAACCCAATATTCTCAAATTTTGGGTCCACAGACTCCAAATCCTTTTATTTATACTTCTTGTAAGAAAAGTGGAGAGGAGGTAATTTAGAGAGACTCTGTGAGGAATTATTTTGGCACATTTTTGAAGGGTTTTTGACCTATTTTTGAAATATTTTTTGTGTTATTTCAGAAGGATTTATGGCACACCTTTGAAATTTTCTACTCTTGGTTATAAGGTGGTTTAAAAACTACTCTTGAGAGCCAAGTTTTTTCCTCTATAAAGACAAAATATTAGATTTATGTGGAGGGAAAATTTTCCCTCTCGAAGGTTAATTTTTGTAGAAATTATATGCACTAAGCATGCATATGTCCAAGATCCACCTAATGTCACACTATTTAACATTATGAAAGATACTGAATCTATTCCACCTGTTAATCTTTTGTGGAAAAATTAATTGCACACATATGTGAAGCATAAAAAAAAATATTCAATCGCACATAACACAGTTTTTAACTGGGAATGCCTAAAGCTGAAAACCCCAACTATATATTATGTAACATGGAGATCATATGAAAATCTCATAAAATAATACAAATCTTATCACAAGCCCTCGGTACAGTACAATCATCATACACTAATCAGGCCTACTCTTGCAAATCCATGCACCGATCTATGCCACCTGCTAGCCTGCCTCCACTGCGAAATATCTGCTGAAGAATAGCTCTGAATGAATTTTAATTACTCCATCCTTGAATTCACAATCCTCATTGGCATCTCCACTGAGTGTGTGATGCAATCAATGCATCACTATAGTCACAACAAATAGTCTATCTTGCCCTTTCACCTATCTCTCCACTGGTCTCCACTGAAACTGCCATGCACTGTAGTTAACTACTATATTGTTCAGTTGATTTATGAGTTATTATTTGTGAATTAGTTTACTAATTAATTCACTCCACTTTCACTAGTGTATCAATCAATTAGACTAGATACAACTAGCTTAACTGAGTCTAACTAAGTTAAACTGAATACAACTCCATAACTACTTCCAACTGTGTCATAACTCTGCCACTTGAGTTCTAACTGAGTCCTCCATGCAATCGCTCCAGTAAACCCTTAGGAATAGCATAATTCCTTCTGTCAGCTACTGTGCCACATCTGTGCATTGAAATGAAGTTCTCCAAAAGAATAAGTTGTTGTTTAGAGTCTGATTATTATTAAGAGCTAATAATAATGGACATGCATCTATTTTTAGATTGACGATCTATAAATAGAATTCGCCCAATATTCTAAAAATAAAATTTCATATATTTTTCCAACTTGATCAACCATCCAGAAATATCATCTTGCAACTTCCGAAATATGATCGAGATGTTTAAAAATAGACATAGCCTAAATATAGACTTGCGCCAAAAATAGCCTGTGGGCCCACTTAGTGAATGTGACTCTTTTCACTAAGCTCATCATCTTGTTGAATCTCAAAACTCACTCTCAACAAGATAGGGATTATCGTTCACCCCAATCCCGCCTCTATGGTATTCGAATTTTCTCTTGGTGAGTGCCTTCGTCAAAATATCTACATCCTGATCCTCCGTGGGAATGTACTGAAGCAACATGATCTTCTGCTACACACAATCTCTAATATGATGATACCAGATATCAATATGTTTAGACCTATCATGAAACACATGATTAAACAAGAGTTTAATGAAACTTTAATTATCACAATGAATCACTGTGGGATCTAAATGTGAACCGAACAAACCAACCAAAATCTTCCTCATCCAGATAGCCTCACATGTAGCTAAACTTGCTGCCATGTATTCTGCTTTTGCTGAACTGAGTGCCACAGATCTTTGTTTCCTGCTATACCAAGAAATTGTTGTAGATCCGATATTGAAAATTTGTCTTGATGTGCTCTTTTTGTCTGTTAGGCTTCCTGCCCAATCTGCATCCGTGAAGCCATGAAACTTCACTTCATTTTTCTGTCTATACCATAGCCCATACTTATATGTGCCCTGAGATATCTCAGGACATGCTTGCCCGCCTTCCAAAAGAGCTTGGTAGGCTTAACCATCGCTTGTGAAAGCTGGTTTACTACATAGCATATGTCCAGTCTTGTATTTAATAAATACATGAGCGAACCCACCAACTGTCGATAAACAGTGGCATCCACTACCTCTGCTAATGTAGCATCCTCTTTCTTCCAATTTCCTAGAAGAGGAGTGTGGATAGGCTTGCAACCTTGCATGTGAAACATCTCCAGTATCTCCTGGGCATACTTGCCTTGAGACACAAACCGTTCACCTTCCCACTGTCATATTTCCAATCTAAGGAGATAATGAAAGAGGCCTAAATCCTTCATCTCAAACTCCTTTGCAAGATCTGCCTTGCATGAGTGTATCAACTGCTCATCTCCTGTTAGTATCAAATCATCAACATAAAGTACAATGATTAAAATCTTACCCTCAACCACAATCTAGTACAAGTTTGCATTTGCCTCACTCTTGGTGAAGCCAAGTCTAGTGAAATAGCTTTTGATCCAAGTGTATCAAGCATGAGGTTCTTGTTTCATCTCATACAACGCTCTTTTGAGCCTGTACACATGTGACTCGCTTATAAAGATCTCAAATCCTTCAGGATTCTCAATGTACACCTCTTCCTCAATGATCTCATTAAGGAACATAGTCTTCACATCCATCTGATGAATGTGCCAACCCATCTGTGCTGATAGAGCAAGGATGGTCTACATGGAAGAATACCTTACGACAGGTGTAAAGGTTTCTTCATAGTCAATCCCCTTGATATATGAGAAGCCCCAGGCAACAAATATTTCCTTATACTTCTCGACGCTCCCATCAGTAGCTTTCTTTACCTTGTAGATCCATCTTGATCCTACAGCTGATTTTCCCACCAGCCTTGGAATAATCTCCCAAGCACTGTTTCTGATAATGGGGCCATACTCCTCCACCATGGAATCCACCCATGTGGGCTCCTATGCTACTTCTTCAAAAGAATATGGCTTTGTCAAAATACACTTTCTCATAAGAGCCATGTATCCAGCATATCATTCAGGTGACTATCTCTGTCTGCACTGTGATGTAGGAACTCCTACATTCTGTGCCGCATCCACCTTTAGTCTCTCATCTTTTGTGGTACACTTCCTGCCTTGTCTGATGTTTGGTTCTGCATGAGTGGACTCTTCCACTCCATGCATCTCCTCCTGTGGCTGATCCACATCCAGAGGCTCATATTTGGGAACAAGAATTTCCTCTCCTGCAGGCAAGTGTAGCTCCCTCTCAATCGACGACTTCATGGCTTTCACCTCATTGAATTTTATATCTCGTCACATAAAAGTCATTCAAATGTTTTGCAAATATACATGATAGTTGTGGGGTGTTTCTGTGTACCCAAAAAATATCCCAACTTCTGTATTTGACTCCAACTTCTTCTTGGCATCCTTCGTCACATGAATGTAAAAAGGTGAGCCAAAAATCTTCAAATGAGAAATATCAGGCTTCTTACTAGTAAAAGGTTCCTTAGGTGTACTCATGCCAAGTACTCTATGAAGACAATGGTTTTGCACATAAACCACAGTGTTGCATGCTTCCACCCACAAGTGCATCGGTAGGCCCTGGCAATGCAGCATCGCTCGTGCAGCACCCAAGATTGTTCTATTGTCTCTTTCAACAACCCCATTCTTCTGTGGGTTATGAGGCACTATGAGCTCTCTTCGAATTAGTTCTTTGCTACAGAAGTCTTTGAATTCGCCAGATATATATTCACCACCATTATCGCTCCTTAGATCTTTGACCTACTTCCCTGACTCCTTCTCCACCAATGCCTTGAACTCATAAAACTTTGAGAACGTTTCACTCTTCTTCTGCATGAAGAAGATCCAGCATCTACGAGAAAAGTCATCAACAAATATCACATAATACCTATGTTTCGCTGTTGAAGCAACCGATAATGGTCCACACACGTCTGTGTGAATTCTCTCTAGGATCATTGAAGCATGATTCTCCTTCTCATAAAAGGTGGTCTTCACAAACTTACCCATTTTAAATCCTTTGCAATGATCTAACTATGCAAGAGTACCCTTGGGAAGTCCAGTAGAAATTTTCTGCAAAATTTTCAAAGCGCCATGGTGAAGATGGCCCAATATCCTATGCCATAATTCGTCCTCATCCCAGCTCACCACTTCTACTGCTTTTCCCACCATTGCAGCGCAACCATCTACCTCTAGCTTGTAGAGATTCTTAATTCGAACCCCTATATTATTGGTTTGACCGATTGTTTTATGTCAAAGGAAAGATTTTCCCTCACTGAAAACAACATCATAACCCATGTCTTCCAGCATTGTGTCTGAGACCAAGTTCTTCTTCAGACCTAGAACATGTATGACATTCTTCAACAAGAATGGATTACCGGACTCCCTCTCAAAGGTAATGGTCCCAATGTCAGTCGCACTATACCGACCATCATCGTCCATCTCTATATGCATCTGGAGGTCCTTCTCCTCCAAGCCACTAAACAACTCTTTGTCTCCCGTCATATGCAAAGATGCACGACTGTCAAGATACCACACTGATCCCATGTAGCTTGAAACCAAGCATGCGATCAAGGAAAAATCTAGCTCAAATTGCGAGGCTAAGGCTTCTCTAGCTGCAAATCTAGTAACCTGCTTATTCTTCTTCTTCTATGGACAGTTAGTGGTGAAATGTCCATGCTCGTGAAAGTGAAAACACTTCACTTTGGACAAGTCCTGCATCTTGCCTTTTGCACTGGATTTAGAAGGATTTTTCTTCCTCTTCCCTTTCCTTGCTTTGGCATCCAAAGCACAATTATCTTCATCTTTATTCTTCGATGAATATCCATCCCAGGTACCTCGCCTTATCTCCTCCTGCACAAGATCCGACCAAAGTCGCTCCCATCATGGCATTTTCTCCTGTCCATTGACAGAGTCTTCGTAGGTATGCCAACTCTTCGGAAGCCCAAGGAGAGCCAAGCTCACCAAGTCTTCTTCATCAATAGTAACCCCCACACTTTCCAGCTGATCCTTGCAGTGGACAAACTTCGTGAGGTATTTTGGAATACTATCGCCTTTCTCCATTTTTATTTTTTTGAGCTTGTCTTTAAGCACCAACTTCCTCTGGTCACTTCTGCTTTGGAACATGTCTGTCAAAGCCTTCCACATTAAGAATGGAGTGGATATCCCATGAAGGCTGGACACAATATGGTCCTTAACACTTTCCAACAGAATTCTCCTCGTCTTTGCAGTCTTCTTTTTCCCTGCATCAAGTAATGCAACATCGCTAGATCCCAGCTTAGGAACATCACTATCGATGAACTCCTTCAGCCCATTATCTGCTAGCACCACCTCCATCCTATCCTTCCAGGCTATGTAATTCGAGCTCCCATCAAGGGCATACTCCAATCTCAACCCGTTGAAATACATTTCAATGTATACTTGATTTCTACACCAAGAATCTTTTGTAGGAAATTCGAATTGTCCACCAGCACAAACTCACTTCACAATTGCAATATTCAATCAACAATGCTCTGATACCATGTAGAAATTATATTCACTAAGCATGCATATGTCCAAGATCCACCTGATATCACACTATTTAACTTTATGCAAGATACTGAATCTATTCCACTTGTTAATATTTTGTCGAAAAATTAATTGCACAAACATGTGAAGCGTAAACAAAAGTATTCAATCACACATAACACAATTTTTAACTGGGAAATCCTGAAGCTGAAAACCCCAACTATATATTATGTAACATGGACATCATATGAAAATCTCATACAATCATACAAAGCTTATCACAAGCCCTTAGTATAGTACAATCATCATACACTAATCAGGCCTAATCTTGCAAATCCATGCACCGATCTATGCCACCTGGTAGCCTGCCTCCACTGCACAATCTCTGCTGAAGAATAGCTCTGAATGAATTCAAATTACTCCATCCTTGACTGCGCAATCCTCCTTGGCATCTCCACTGAGTGTGTGATGCAATCAATGCATCATTATAGTCACAACAAATAGTCTTTCTTGCCCTTTAACCTATCTCTCCACCTATCTCCACCGAAACTACCATGCACTGTAGTTAACTGCTGTATTTCTCAGTTGATTTATGAGTTATTATTTTTCCATTAGTTAACTAATTAATTCACTCCACTCTCACTAGTGTATCAATCAGTTAGACTAGATACAACTAGCTCAGCTGAGGCTAACTAAGTTAAAATGAATACAACTCCATAACTACTTCTTCCAACTGTGTCATAACTCTGCCACTTGAGTTCTAACTAAGTCCTCCATGCAATAACTCCAGTAAACCCTTAGGAATAGCGTAATTCCTTCTGTCAGCTTCTGTTCCACATCTGTGCATTGAACTAAAGTGCTCCAAGAGAATAAGTTGTTGTTTAGAGTCTGATTATTATTAAGAGCTAATAGTAATCGACATGTATCTACTTTTATATTGATGATCTATAAATAGACTTCGCCCAATATTCTAAAAATAGGATTTCATCTATTTTTCCAACTTGATCAGCCATCCACAAATAGCATCCTGCAACTTCTGAAATATGATCGACATGTCTAAAAAGAGAGTTGTGCCAAAAATAGCCTGTGGGCCCACTTAGTGAAGGCAAATCTTTTCACTAAGCTCATCATCTTGTTGAATCTCAAAAATTTTTAGGTCTTTCCTTAGAGTATTGACTTGTCTCTATCAAAGCTAAATTTCAGGACCAAATTCTGGTATAAAGAAGACTAAACTCAACCTTATTTCGAGGGACAAATCCTGATGTGTTTAAATGCAAGTTTCAAGAATTTTTTTGAAGATCTAACACTGTCCTCTATTAAGGAGGCTGAACCTTGTGAAGAAGGAAGTATTATATAAGGTGAGTTATGATAGCATGAGGGTCAAGTTTAAGTGCACTTAAGTCCAAGTTTTAGACTTGGTTTTGGGTCTATTGAGGGTGAGCTTTGTTGAAAAGGAGGTGAAGTTCAAGTACCATTTGTTGAGGGATGTTTTATTCCTAAGAAGGATATGTTTGGGAAACTAAATTCTTGTGTGAGGAACATAGGAGAAACTGTGTGGAGGGAATGCTTTTTTTGAATAATATTGACTATTGTAGAAGTTGCGGTATTGATAAATGAGGGAGTTTCTGCCTCATTTTATGTTGGTGCTAATAAATCATAGAGTTTGTGCTTCCTTTGAGTTAGTGCTGATAAACTAGGGAGTTGGTGCTTCGTTTCATTTGGTGCTAATAAATTTGAATGTACTCTTTATATATATTAATAAAAATATTATGTGGTTTTTTAAGTAAAAATATTTTTTCTTTGTATATTTATGTGCTTTTCTTTATATAATTATAAATTGCTAATATTGATTCACCGCAACTATCGTTGAATAATCCAACATATTAAACAGAAACACTATCTTTTTTTTCTTCAATATAACATAACTATAACAGTCATATAAATTAAATAAATAGTAAGGGCGGATATGGATCATTCCATAATAGGGATCATGAATACCTTATAATATACTTTTCATTACAAAAATAATAATGAAAAATGTAAAAATTAACAATTTTTTTTTTTAATTGAATTATTGTTAAAAAAAATCAATATATATGAGTTAACCATATTTACATATTAAGGAAAGATGCAACAATATTCTTAGTGATGGAGATTCTACCTTACTACATTATAGGGATTCCTAACCTATAAATACCTAAAATACCATGGGAATACCACAAGCCCAAAAACTATAACCCATTTCACTATAAATATAATATATATAGTATTTTTGGAAATCCATAAGAATCGAAAAAAAAGGTTGTGATACACTAGATCTATTCTAGTAGCTATCAATGTACCCATGAGGGCCTACTACCTCTATTCATGTTGGAAATGAACCTTAAATCTCTTAATTTGCATCACTTCACATCACCCTTCTATCACCACTCACCAATTAAGTTTCCTCCTTGAAATCAATAATTTATATCCTTTATTTTTATTCAACTTGATATTTTTTTATTAATTATATATATATATATATATATATATATATATATATATATATATATATATATATAATGGATTACCACGAAGGATATGCTTTAAATATATCTATCGATTATTAATAATAAAATAAAAAGTAAAAAATCCTATTCAAAAAAATTTATTAAAATATTATTCTCTTTAACGGAGAAAAAACGCGGGTACAATTAGAGGTTATATAGAAAATGAGATGTGATTCTATTTAATTATGGTCACAAAGGTCGGTTTCCTTTCTTAAAATTACACGCAAGCGACGAACCTCTTCAATTAAGATGCCTCAAACATTTTAAATATTGTTTCTCCTCTTCAATTTAGCTGTAACCGGAGTCGCATTTCGTGGTGTTTTCAACGACTTTCCCTCACGACATTCAGGTCTTCACTGTTATCGGTTAAGTGGGATTTTGTTTTTGCATATTTGGTGTTCCAACTGTGGGGTTTTACAGGCGGGAAAATGGGGTTTCCAGGGTGTTCCATTATTTTCCAGGGTGTTCCATCGTTCTTTATAATATTATTTATATTATATAATTTTTTTTAAACCCTGATTTAATCTCTATAAGAATATGTTTAGTAGTTATGAGGATGATGAGTTTAAATATTTTTAGTAGTCATGAGGATGGTGGAGATTTATACTCTAATCCCTAGGTGAAATAATGAATAACATGAACGAAAGTTTCGAAATTTTCAGTTATTATAATTTAATATTTATATTTTGAAAGTTTTTGTTTAGTTTGAAAGCTCATTTCTAATTCTCTTTATCAAGAGCTGTGTTTTAATATATCTAAATGAAATAGTGATTTATTTTTTAATAGTAAAAATGTAATAATTGAACAATATGTGAAGTACACATGTTATCACTACATAGAAAACTCATAACCTTTCTTGTTACTCTCTTAATTAGTACTATATAAGACCATATTACCTACCTACATAATTTCACTTCCACATACCTTTTCATATATAGGAACTCACCTTGAATTTGTTTGAGATGTCTTTTCTCTCTTTCTAGTTCAAGTTTTGAGCCCATTGGAACTAGTTTCTTCTCAATATCAAAGGTTCAAGATTTGAACATGTTTGAACCTTGCTTCTTTCTACCTAATCTACCTTACTGATAAGCCAAGATTGAGCTATTTGGAAAATATAATTCACTAACCTATCAGAAATAAATTGAAAAGATAATTAGTCATGATTAGGCTATATGACTAACTAGAAGTGTGTTTTCTAAGAGTGTAATTTGAGCTTGCACACTTTCAGACTTTGTTTCTCTTTTTTGGTATGGGGTTGTACCTTTATTGTTTTACAATCTGCCCTCTTTTTATTTTCTATTGTTTTTGGATTTTTATTTTTCTAACTTTGAATTCAATGTTTAAACAATGATATTTACAATGGAAAACAAAAGGCTTTGAAACTCATGATTCTTGGCAGAATTAACGCTTGAGAATCCTTCCATTGAGAGGACCTCCATATAAATCTTCTCCATTCAATTCCTTTAAGAAAAATGCATTGTGACCCCTCTCAGCATGAATAATATAGGGTCCTTTCCACAAGTTCTCAAACTTTCCATGCTTTCCATTCTCTTCTCTTCTTGAATCCCATCTAAGAACAACATTTCCAACTTGGAAATTGTTTTCCTTAGTCCCTTTTTCAAATATTTTCTTCATATTTTCTTGAACTAACTGTGTTCTTTCGTAGACTTCTTCTCTAGTCTGCGATAAATGAATTGTTTGGTTGATTCTTCTTTACATATCATTTTCTTCAATTTGCACTTCCTGGAGGAGTTTCATGACTGAAACTCCTAATGATGTGGGGAAGACTGCATCCATGCCATAGACCAGCTGATAGGGGGACATATTTATTGAATTTTTTGTAGTTAATATATCAGCCCATAAGGCATGATCTAATTTACTGTGTCATGATTTCTAATTCTGCTTCAATAGCTTTTTGATGATATTGATGAAGCTTTTATTTGAGGATTCAGCTAATCCATTCCCTTGGGGATAGTAGGCAGTAGAATGGCCCAAGGTAATGTTTTATTTGTAACAAAAATCAACCATTCTTTTGGAATTAAAGGCAACAACATTATCAGTTATGATTTTTCTAGGACAACCAAATCTGGATAGGATATTTGTTTCAAGGAACTTGATAATGACAAAATCATTAGAATTCCTAGAGGGTATAGCTTCTATCCACTTGGTAAAGTAGTCAGTGGAAGTGAGGATCCACTTATGTTGGGCTAATGAAGATGGGTGAATTTCCCCAATGAAGTCCAAGCCCCATTTTTGAAAGGGTCCCTCAACACTGATAGGTTGTAAAGGCAAGGGAAGGAGTTTTCTTTTACCATAAAAAAATTGACACTTATGGCAAGACATGACTAAATTATGAGTGTCTAGGAAAAGGGTGGGCCAATAGTGACTAGATCTGAGAATTTTGTTTGTTGTGGTCTTCCAGTAGAGGTGTCCTCCACATTCTCCTCCATGTAGCTCATGCATGATTTTTCCTGCATCATATTTAAGTAAACATTTAAGAAAAATTCCTACAGAAATTTTCCAATAAAATACCCCATCTATGATGCAATAACTGAATGATTTTTGTTTAAAAAATCTAGCTTTTGTTTTAGACATAGAAGGAGGGCCATTCAAGTATAAAAGCACATAAATGATGTCAGCATACCAAGGAGAATTCAAAAAATTTTCTTCAATGAAAGGGGCATTAAATTCTTCTATTTCTTCCAACACATCTACCATATTCATATCTAGTGCTTGGAAGATTGATTTAGCCATCAATTTTTCTAATTCCTGCCCTTTAATCAGTTTGGTGGGCCTAATTTCTTAGTCATATTCAAGAACAGTGGAAATCCATTTTCCCCTTTTACCATCAGGGTCTTGACTTAGAGTATCCTTGACAACAGTATGTGGAACAAAAGCAATTATGTGAGAGTAAAATATAGACTCTAAAGTCTTTTAATGCTTTCACTAATGCTAAGGCTTGCTTCTCCATGATGTTATATTTGAGAGGAGCATCTCTTAAGGCCCTAGTAAACAAGGATACTGGTCGTTCTTGCCCCAAGCCATTCTTTTGAAGTAAAACTGCAGCTATTGTATGCCCAGATGCAAAAGAAAAGATATAAAAGTCTTTGGTGAAATCTAGACTAATCAAGACTGGTGTTTGAGTAAGAGCTTGTTTAACCAATTCAAATGATTGTTTAGCTGATAAAGTCCATTTTACACCTACATATTTCTTAAGCATGTTTGTAATGTTTTTTAATAGCTCGGCAAGGTTGGGGATAAACCTCCTCGAAAAATTTATCTTTCCAATGAAAGATTGTAATTCTTTGAGGCTTCTTGGATGGTTGATTTGCAATATGCCATCTATCCTTTTAGGGTCTATTTTGATTCCCTCTTCTAAAATTATATGACCAAGAAGTTTTCCTTCTTGTAGAACAAAGAGTGTCTTCTTGGGATTCAAAGATAAGCCAAATTTCCTACACTTCTCAAAAAATTTCCTTAAGTGAATCAAATGTTCTTCATCAGTTTTTGAGAAAATAGTTATGTCATCAAGGTAAATGATTATGAAATAGCCAATGTCTTCAGAAAAGGATATGTCCATGGCCCTTTGGAAGGTTTCCCTTGCATTCATCAAACCAAAGGGCATTTTGACATACATAAAGGTGTCCCAAGGTGTAGTAAAATAAATTTTGAGTTGATCACTTCGGAGCACTAACACCTTGTTGTATCCTGAGAACCCATCCAACAATGATATCCTTTTTGACCCAACTACCCTTTGAAGTATATGGCCCATCTTGGGCAAGCGGTAATTGTCTTTTAGGGAGGCTCTATTAGATTTTTGAAGTGAATACGGAGCTTGATTTCCCCTGTCTTTTTCGTAACAGAAACCAAGTTTGAAACCCACTCTGAATATCTAATGGGTACCATAATCCCAGCATCATGCATCTTTTCAATTTTTTCCTTAACTAAGGGTAACAAAGCAGGGTTTATCCTCCTTAGCTTTGTTTGAAAGGTTTTTTATTTTCCTTTAAAGGAATCTTATGCTGAATGATGCTAGTATCATAAGATTTCAGATCTTTGTATCCCCAAGAAAATACATCTCTAAATTCTTTAAGCATCTATATGTATTGCAATTTTATGTGAGCTAGGAGAGTGTTGGATAGTTTAATCATCTTGGGTTCTGCTAGGCTGCCTATGTTATGTTCTTCTACATTTGTTTCCACAGGCTCCACTCTTGGTTCTCCGGCTACATCATTGAAGTCAAAAAGGTGTTCTAAAGGTGTGAGACCTCTTGGAATTGTATCACTTTTGCATTGTAAGACTTCCAAATATTTCTGATTTGTGTTATCAATTAATTCTGCTTCAAAAGGATTTTCACAGTGATTTATATCAGCAGAATGTGTTATTTCTACTTCTGGGATTTGCTCAATATACAAACAGTTTTCTTTATGGCTGGTTTCTGATATTGGTATGGTAAAATCATTTTCTAATTTTAAGAAATCATCTATGTGTTTTTCAGAATCAAACACTTGCCAGTGATCCTCATTATCAGGCACTACAGGCCTGTGTTTCACCTTTACACTAAGCTTTTCATTTATCTCAGGTGTTTGGTAGTTGCTGGCATTGAAAGAAAACTCATTTTCTAGATGATTTTGTGCTCTAGGAATAAAAATGAGTTCATATTTTTCAAAGGTCTTTAGTAAATCAAGGGCTGCATTTCGATATTCTCTAAGTCTTGGGTTTCTAGTAGAATGTTATCCTTTAATTTGTCTTATGATGAGTTCAAAATCTCCTAGGATTGATATCCTTTGGGCTTCTAATTTTTTAAGCAATTGTAAGCCAAGGAGAAGTGCCTCATATTCAACAATATTATTGTTGCATGGAAAATCTAGTTTATATGAAAAACTATGATTTTTATTTTGAATCCACACACCTGCCCCTGTAGTTGTTTTATTACAAGACCCATCAAATTTTATTGTCCAAAGTGTATTTGCCTCATTTTCATTTTCCTGTTGTTTTTGATTTTAAATGTTCTAAATATGATTTGAGGCAAGTTCTAATTGTTCTAGTAAATTGATTGGGTCTATGTTTTCCTTGTCTTGTTGAGTGATTTAATCTTCATTGTACAAGATAAAAGAATCTAGACTTGACTGAATGGAATAGATTGGAGAGTTGTTTGGTTTATCTATGTTTCTCACCATATACTTCATGTGGGATTCTCTATATAATCTTCTATTTTGGTTAAAAATAGGGATGGTGGCATAAGACATATCCATTTGAAGGCTTCCCTGAAATTTGGCTCCCCATGATCTTGATAAAAGCATGCCATACTTAGGGGGAATGTCTGCTACAACTATGTCCATAACCAGACTCTTAGTAGGGATTTGAGATAAGTTAACACACAAATCTTTGATTAAAACCAAGAATTTGACTCTGCTTGAATCAAATGAATCTATTGTTTATGTGAAGCTCCAGAGTCTAACATGACATTGTGTAAGATTTTCTCATGTATATTCAAGTGAACATAGAAGGGAGAGAAAACTCCTTCTTGTTATTTCCCTTCAACTTCTGGACCAAACAACAGCCCAGGCTTGTCATCTATCAATTTTGATGTGTCAGTATCACTTCCTAGGTTCAGAGCTTTTAAAACTTATTTTTTATACACTTCTTGGGTTACTAGTTTAGCTAGGGGGATGGTAATTTTTGTCTTTGCAATCTCTCCCTCGAGGCTGAAAGGAACTATTGATTTGGTCATATTTACATCTGTTTTTTCATTTGAACTCCTTTCATCAATTTTGATTTTTTGAACTTTGTTTGGACTGGTAATTGGGATAATTTTATTGGAACCACTAGCTGAAGTGCTAGGGTTGCTTTGTTCAAAATTTTGCTCGGTGCTCTTATCTTTATTTAAATCTGGTTTCTTAGCCAAAATGTTGGTTTTCTCTGCTGTCTTCTTAGGCTGAGTTTCTATGTTTTTCTTGATAGCAGTGCTAGTGTTTTTATCTTTTGAATTGACTACGTTCCCTTTTCTCCTAAGATCATATTGTTTGTGCACCTCCATGATTGCATTTTCAAACCCCAATCTATAATCATCAGAATCTTCATAGGTGTTTGTATTTTGATTAGAGGAGAAGAAACCTTGTTCCTCTTCAGTGTGGAAAACATCATCCCCATTGTTTGACCCAATCAAATTTACATGACCTTCTCCCAACCTTTCAATCTCCCTATCTTCCTCATATTGATCTACATAGTTTTGTTGGAAGGGAGCTCTAATCTATTAGTCATTTTCTTTTGGCCTGTCTTGATTGTTTTCTCTTCTATAATTTTGATTTCTATTTCTATTTTGATTGTTTTTAAGTTCTCTTGGTTGCACTCTATCATTAAAGTTGATCTTTTCAAGCATCCTCTCCATTACCTTCACTAGGTTGTCAATTTTGGTGTCAGAGGTTGAGGTTGAGGGTGTAATGTCATCTTTATAAGTTACCCTCTTCTTTGATATTAACCTATTTCTTTTCTAAATTATGTTTACTTCTACACTCATAGCCCCCTTCTGCATGTCTTCTAGGGTTACATAATCTCTCTCTCTTGATTGTTAGGCCATTTCATCATCAAAGCATTTAGGATATCTAACTAAGGCCATGCCTTGGGGAGGTTTCATGTGATGTGGAAGAGCATTGTAAACAATATTGAATCTAGGGGAGTAGTCATGAACACTCTCCCTTAGATTTCTTTTGAGACTGCTATATTTTAATAATATTTGGAGAGGGTTCTTTTTGGTTTCCCATTTGTTTATGAATGTTTGATGCAAAGCAGGGAGATCATTGATGATGTTAGGAGGTAAGTTTTTAAACCACTTCTTCACTTCTCCTCCTAAACTTTGGCCAAATATTCTCATCTTAATGGTCTCTTCTTCTATCTCCATGTAATCAAATGCATCTTCCATCCTATCTACATGATGTTGAGCTGTGGTAGATTCTTTTGCACTGAAATGGGGAATTTTGGATTGGTACTCATTTGGGAAGGGAATCATAGGTTGTGGTAACACTAATGGAGCATACCATGCTGCCATGGTTGGAAAGAAAGGTGGATTTACAAGGGGGGAAGTGGGCTGTAATGAAGTGGTTTGAACAGTGGTAGTATGTATTGGAGTGGAATAGACACTTGCCCCAGCAAACTGGTTTTGAGAAGATTTGTTATGGAAAATGCTAAAGTGATGAAAAAGCTGGGAATTAGGAGGAGTGGAAGGTAAGGCTTCTCTACTAAAGCTTTGTTGCAAATCTGCAATGTCAAGATCATTTTGGTTTAAATCACCTTGACATCTAGTTCTAAATATGTTCTTTGTATGATGTAAATCAAAGTGTAAATCCTCTAAGACAACAAGGTTTTCAGGGACTGATTTTGTTCTTAAGAGGCTCCTATCAGTAGCTAATTTTCCAGATTTAGAAGTCTACCGCAGAATTATTTCTGTATTTTCAACTATTGCAGGAGGATTAGGGTCTGGATGGGATTTATTGTTGATCCTATGTGAAGCCAGACTGCTTTTTCAAAAAATGAGAAAGGCTGATGTTTTTTGGGACTTTTTTTTGAAAGTATTTCCTCTCACAATGTCTTATCTAGTATAGGACTAGGCTTCTAAACTTCTTCAAGGCTGGTTAACATAGTCCTAAAGAGATCTAGAGACCTAAATGAGTAACAGGCCTACTGAGGCTAGTGGAGTCACCAAGTTGAAACTTTTTAGCTTCTATGAAGGTAAAATATTGGATGGTCTCACCACGATGTTTATTATGAAGCCAATCTGAACTATTTTTGGGGTTTTTTTGAGTTTTTCAATCTTATGGGTTAAGAGAGTGTCCTAAATCTGATTCAACACTTAGCTGAGGTGTTTAAAACAAAGAAAGTTCACTACTATGGCTTGGTAACTAGTTTCTTCAAGGTTTAATAAGGATCTATGAGAATCCTAAGGGTTACTTAGTTTGTCACTGATTCAAATAAGTCCTATCATGATTACCATTAGTTTTGGTAGTGCTTGAAGAAGGCTACTTATGTTGTATTGGAAAATGAGTGTTTTGTTTTAAGAATTATACTCAGTGTCCCACCGTGATCGCCATTATGTTAGGCTCCTGTGTTTTGATAGATTGGAAAATCAAAGACAAGGCAACATCAAACCAATCTTTAGAGTTCTAGGATCTAGTCCTCCTGTTCTCAGAGAGGGATCTCTAAAATTTACTTGTTTGAAAAAGTTTATCTTGTTTGCTTTGAGTATGGGTTTTAGACTAGTTATTAAGTGCAAGTGTTTATTTGTTTGTTTGTTTGGTTGAATGACATAGTAGAACATGAAAGGTCTGATAAAGATAGATAGAGAGGGGAAATGTTTGATTCATTGGGCAATGGAGTCAAGAAGAGGTTATGACATACTTATCAATGGATATGGGATATCAAAGGGAAAATCTAACTTGGCCATAGGATTCTCTCCTTTTTTGGAATGAGATGATCATTAATGATTTGGAAAGAGAGTTTGAATTCTTAACAAAGGGAAATTGAAAGAATAACTTGAACAATAAAGAGGTATTTGATAGACAGGGCTAACCATGAATTCTACAAACCACACTTTCAGAAAATGATGACTTCAAGAGAACTTTTAAAATGAAATCTAATATTCAGGAGCACATCCTATTTCCTCAAAGATTTTATTTCAAATGAATTAGAAAACATAAATGATTCACTGATAATTGCAATCATAGAAGAGGGAACACCTAAAAACATATATGATCACAACTATAAAGACCTTAAAAACAATTGTTCAAGCAAGGACAAAGAGCATGATCAAAACAAACCTCCTTGACTAACTTTAAACAATGGTACTTCAAAGGGAGACTTCAATAACAGTTTTCAAGTCGCAGCAGAAAAGCAGGGAAAACCATAAATCATGTTGAAACCAACTATTTGAACTACTAGAGAAATAAACAAGCATGAGGACTAAAGAGAGAGATAAAAGACTCTAAAATACCTCAGCTGAAGAAAACATGAAACAGTGAAGGATGAATAGGTTTAAGGTGCTTCTAGGATTCATTTCTTAGCCTCAAAATTTCACCCTACTGTAGTAAGCATTTATGTAATAGAATGAAAACATGAGAAAACATTAAACAGTTTAGAATACTTCACCAACAACCAAGCTCATGAATCCAGTGATAGAGCCTTCTCAAGAACAAACATGCAAAAACATCATCAAGGTTCCAAGACTTCAATTTCTTCCTCAACTTCAGACAGAATATGTATTATTTCAGAGAGTTTCAGTATTACAACTAGTGAACAATCAACCCTGCTTCTCATCTTCTTTAGAAGTATTTATTAAAGAAATGAGGAGGTGGAAGAGTTTTAGGATTGGATTTTAATGAATTCTAAGTTAAATGCAACTACTAGCCTTGAAAACCATGCAAGGCCTAAGGCAAGAATGCATCTCATTTACAACTCTGCTCCACTAACTCTGTTTTGCTTTTTTAGGCTTAATGGGAAAAAATGTGAACTTCGAGGCCTATTTGTCTTCTAAAATAACCTCACTGACAGTTTTTAAATATATTCTTTGTTAAAAATAATTATTCAGTTGTATTTAGGCAAATATCTTCTATTTCTGGTAATAACTAGGCCTTCTTTGATTTCTATGAGGCTGCAGGTGGCTCTTCTGATAGCTAGGGGTTCAATTAGCCTTTGATGTGGTAGTAAAAGATCTCCTTCGTTGATATTTTCCTCTTTTTAATCTTAGCACACCTTAATCAACCTTTGATATGTGTTTTGGGCCTAATTGGGCTTAATTTCCATCTTCTGGTTCTCATGTTGTCTTCATATAAGGATCAGGCCTTGATTTTTGATTATTTTAGGCCTCAATCCCTTTGAACTCTACTTAAAACCCTTTAATTTCTTCATTCTGGTTTGATTTCATCCTTTTGCACCAATACTCTTCATTTCTGATGTTTTACTGAGTTTTCTTGTGTTTTGCAGGCGCATAGAGGGTTTTATGATATCTTCAGTGCTCATGAGGCACGGGAAGTTCATGGTTTAAACCCTGGAATCTTGCTTTCTTGATGGATAGGGCCCTTAGGGATTGTCATCCCCGACCTTTCATTTCTTCTTAAAACAATGAAAAAAACCATAGAAACCTGCAAAAAACAAGCGAAAATTAAGAAAATTCAGCGGAAAATGTGTTAGGCACTGTTTTGAACGTTTGGGCCCGAGATTAAATCGTAGCCGTTGATGAGAACAACCAACGGTCCAGATCAAACGGTGAGTTTAACTGGGAGGTAAGATGGGATATTGGTGATTAGGTTAAGTCTGGGCCATTGATCTAGATTGATCAACATCCAAGATTGATTGAGAATTTGTAATGCAGAGGGAAATGAAAATGGAGAGAAGTTTTAATCATAGCCATTGGATGTAAATATCCAACGGTGGAGATTTCTCGATAAAACCATGGAGAATAGATGGAGGGGGGAAGGTTTGGGGCTAAGGAGTAATATGAGCCATCAGATTTAAAATATGGACAGCTAAGATCCTGTGAAGGGGCCTTTCAGAGAACAGAGGGGAAGGGCAATGAAAATGGATGCGAATGGATGAGAGTTGTTCGATCAATAAGATGAATGGTCAAGATCAATGAAGAAATTATTTGGGAGCAAATAAAATAGAAAGGTGGGTGGGTGTTGGGTTAAAACACAACCATCAGATCAAAACGATGGATGGCTATGATTAAATGAAGAGTTATACTGTGGAGAAGGGTGGTTTGGCAAAAAGCCATAATAGTTTTCGTGCGACGATAGGGTGGTTTTGAAAATGGCCCAAAAAAATGCAATATGCCTCGGTGTGGGACACGTGTCTTTCAAAAACTACCCATTTTGCTTTTTTTTATGGTGTTAAACCTCTAGGGAAAAAAAAAATGCAAAACTCGTTGCGAGCTGTCAGATTAAGGGGTGCAGATCCGACGGTGAGGATCGCACCCGGCGAGGAGAGTTGCACCACAGAGGAATTAGTGGAGTACATGTGGCGATTTACGAGTGGCTGGTAATTTGTATGAGGTAGAGGTAGGTCCCGATGGAAATGGGGCTATCGGGTTGAATCGTGTCCGTTGATCTGCAAAGATCAATGGTGGATCTTTGCTGAAGTATTTACACTATCGGGCCTTTGGAAATAAAACAGGGAGTTGAGTTAAAGATCCTGGCCGTTAGATCTTCGGAATGGAAGGTCAAGATCAAAGACAGAGTGGGGTTATAATAGCCAAGGAAAAGGAAAAAATATATAGAGGCGGAGGTCAAACGCAATGAAAACCGTTGATCTAGAAAGATGGCTATTCAATTTAGAATTTTTGTCAGGAAAAAGAAAGAATAAAGTGAATTATGGGTTTTGAAAGGGTTTTTTGAGACTTTAGCACCCGAATACGGGCTAATGGTCTTATGCAGTGGATGGTCCACCAGAATTAAGCCCTCGGAGGCTTAAAAAGACTTTTATGTGCAGAAAAGGCATTTTCGGCCTAGAAACAGAGTTTTTAAGGCAATTTGAGGGTTCCGGTAGAGGAAATAAGGCAATTCAAAACCAGATAAGGAAGAGTATAAGGTTTTAAAGGGGGAGTGGAGTGATTTTGAATGTTAAATGGGGGCTTATGGGGGGTTTTTATGGAGCAAAAAGGGTGAATAATATGGCTCATTTATGAGTGAAAGGAGGGGTAAAAAATGGGAAAAAGGGGATTTTTGAAGCAGTCTCCTCTTGCCAAATAGCAGATTTTTCAGAATAAAAGGGAAACAGCAGTGAAGATTAACTTAAAGGCTATCTATCTTCATAAAAACTTCAAATATGATAGGTTTTCAAAGGGGGATTATCTCTTGAAGTTTTGAAGAACAAATTAGACACTTCTTGGTATAACAGCATTTATCAGTCGCTAACAGAATCTATAGCATGATTGTATCCTGTTGGGTTTGACGTTGTAGCATCGATGTTGGCTGCACAGGGGATACTTCTAGAAAGTGTGATGTATGGGAGAAGATGATATGAGGTCAGTGGGATCTCTGACATGGGATATGAAGATATGAATCAATGTCACAGGTGAGTGTGATCCTTGACAACATAAATGGGTTGTAAGAGAGAATGAATGCAGCTGGAAAGTTTCATTGATTGGACACTAGACTCATAGCTTGAAAATAACATCATTGTAGCAATGTGGTAGTGGCAATAGATTGTTTTTGGATGGTGTTGATGGATTCAAAGTGGAATTCAATCCAAGGGGAAATAAGAATGAGAAAAGACACAGAAGCCTACAGTTGTGGAAGATCAAGGCACATGCAATGTGTGTCAAATGTAAAAAATGACAAAGTGAAGATAAAATTATTTGTTTTCCCTTAATATGTTGTTTGTTTGTTTGCAGAAATACTAAAATTTGTAGTTGTATATGAAAACAAATCTACTTTGCTGTGAAATAAATATGAATGTCAATTGCAAAAGATGCAATAGAAAGTTAATGTTCAAAAAAGGAGTTTGTGCAAAGCACAGAGGATGCAGAATTAGAAATCAAAGAGGATGGAGATGTCTTAAAACAAAGTAGAGTAGAAGAAGATTCCCCGAAGATGAGTACCTTGGGAGGAAGCATGAGTGAATTTTTTGAATTGAGGATAGATTCAATTATATTATTGAAGAAAGAAGAGGCTACTTAAAAATTTTCTCACAAATAAAGAGAGAATATTACAAATCTACTAGAGAAAAAAGAAATGATATGTAAATATGTTAAAAGGATTAAAAGTTTTTGTTGTGGTGTGTTCGATGCATGTATGTATGAAATCACACCAGTTTAAGAGGTGTGGTTTACCCCGTTAAACTATTGGTAATAGGCAGAGAGAAGTGGAGTCGATAAGCATACTATATAGAGGAAACAACATGCCAATGTAAACTAAAAACTAAACTAAAAGTAAACATAAATAAATAGAAGCTCTGAACGAGTCAAATGAAAACAATAATGCAAACAGTGGCTCTAGGCCTCTCTTATTGAGTGTTGGTAGTGTAGAAATTAGTATACACTAAGCATGCATACATCCAGATTCCCCTGATCTCACAATATTTAACTTCTTGCAGAATACAGAATCATTCCATTGTTAATCTTTTGCGGAAAATTAATTGCAAACACATGTGAAGCGTAAATAAAAACAATCACACATAACACAGTTGTCTAATGGGAAATATTGAAGCTGAAAACCCAAACTATCATATTTTATGTATCATGGAGATCATGTAACAATATCATACAAATCTTAGTACATCAAGCTCTCAGTACAATCAATCGTCACACACTAATCAGGAAAAATCTGCAAATCCATGCACCGATCTTTGCCCCCTATTAGCCTGCCTCCACTGCACAATCCCTGTTGAATAATAGCTCTAAATTAATTTGAATTACTCTTGCATTCACTGTGCAATCCTCATTGGCAACTCCAATGTGTGTGTGATGCAATCAATGGATCACTATAGTCACAACAGATAGTCCATCTTTCCCTTTCACCTATCTCTCCACTGGGTCTCCACTGGAACTGCCATGCACTGTAGTTAATTGTTGTATTTTTCAGTTGATTAATGAGTTATTGTTTGTTAATTAATTAACTAATTAATTCACTCCACTCTCATTAGTGTATCGTTCTGTTAGACTAGATACAACCAACTCAACTGAGTCTAAATGAGTTAAACTAAATAAAACTCCATGAACTACACTTCCAACAATGTCATAACTTTGCCACTTCAGTTCTAACTGAGTCCTCCATGCATGAACCACCAATTTCCCTTCGTAATTGCATAATTTCCTCAGCCCACTGATTTGGAAAATCTATGCACTGAAATTAAGTGCTCCAAGAGAATAAGTTGTTGTTTATTGTCAGATTATTATTAAGAGCTAATAATAATCCACACTTCTATTTTTAGATCGACGATCTATAAATAGACTTCACCCAATATTATAAAAATAGAATTTCATCTATTTTTCCAACTTGATCAACCATCCACAAATAGCATCCTGCAACTTCTGAAATATGATCACCATGTCTAAAATAGACATAGTCTAAAAGTAGAATTGCACCAAAAATAGCTTGTGGGCCCACTTAATGAAGGCAACTATTTTCACTAAGCTCATCATCTTGTTGAATCTCAACACTCCCTCTCAACAAGATATGGATTATCCTTCACCCCAATGTTGCCTCTATGGTATTCAAATTTTCTCGTGGCGAGCGCCTTCATCAGAATATCTGCATCTTGATGCTCTGTAGTAATGTATTGAAGTAACATGATCTTTCATTGCACACAATCTCTGATATGATGATACTAGATATCAATATGTTTAGATATATCATGAAACACAGGATTAACCAAGAGTTTAATGCAACTCTGATTATGAAAATGTATCACTGTGGGATATAAATTTGAACCGAACAAACCGACTAGGATCATCCTCATCAAGATTGCCTCACATGCAACTTGACTTGCTGCCATGTATTCTGCTTCCACTGAACTAAGTGCCATGGATATTTGTTTCCTGCTGTACCAAGAAACTGTCGTAGATCTAATACTGAAAATCCCTCCTGATGTGATCTTTCTGTCTGTCGGGCTTCCTGCCTAATCTGCATTCGTGAAGTCATGCAACTTCACCTCATCCGTCTGTTTGTACCATAAACCATACTTAGATGTGCCCCTGAGATATGTCAGGACATGCTTGCCTGCCTTCCAAAAGAGCTTGGTAGGCTTAACCATCACTTGTGAAAATTGGTTCACCACATAGCATATGTCCGGTCTTGTATTAACTAAATACATGAGCGAACCCACCAATTGTCGATAAATAGTGGCATCCACTACCTCTGCCGATGTAGCATCCTCTTTCCTCCGATTTCCTGGAAAAGGAGTATCAATAGGCTTGCATCCTTGCATGTGAAACTTCTCCGGTATCTCCCAGGCATACTTGCCTTGAGACACAAACATTTCACCTTCCCGCTGCCATATTTCCAATTAAAGGAAATGATGAAGGAGTCCCAAATCCTTCATCTCAAACTCCTTTGCAAGATCTGCCTTGCATGAGTGTATCAACTACTCATCACCCATTAGTATTAAATCATCAACATAAAGAACAATGATTAAAAGCTTACCGTCCACCACAATTTGGTACAGGTTTACATCCACCTCACTCTTGGTGAAGCCAAGTCCAATGAAATAGCTATCGGTCCAAGTGTACCAATCACATGGTGCTTGTTTTAGCCCATACAATGCTCTTTTGAGCCTGCACACATGAAAATTGCTACCAAAGATCTCAAATCCTTTAGGCTACTCAATGTACACCTCTTCCTCAATGATCCCATTCAAGAACGCAATCTTCACATCCATCTGATGAATGTGCCAACCCATCTGTGGTGAGAGAGAAATAATGGTCGATATGGAAGAATACCATGCGACAGGTGCAAAGGTTTCTTCATAGTCAGTCCCCTCAATCTGTGAGAAGACCTGGGCAAAAAATCCTACCTTATACTTCTTGACACTCCCATCAGTAGCTTGCTTTACCTTGTAGATCCATCTTGATCCTACAAATTATTTTCCCACTGGCCTTGGAACAATCTCCCAAGCACCATTTCTGAAAATGGAGTCATACTCCTCCACCATGGCATCTACCCATGTGGGCTCCTGCAATGCTTCTTTAAAATAAGATGGCTCTGTCATGATACACTTGCTCATAAGAGCCATGTATCCAGCATAATAGTCAGGTGACTATCTCTGTCTGCACTATGATGTAGGGACTCCTACATTTTGTGCCACATCAATATTCAGTCTCTCAACTTTTGTGGTACGCTTTCTGCCTTGTCTGATGTTTGGTTCTTCATGAGTGGACTCCTCCACTCCATGAATCTCCTCCTGTGGCTAATCCACATCTAGAGGCTCATCTTTGGGAACAATAAGTTCCTCCTCTGCATGCAAGTGTAGCTCCCTCTCATGCGACAACTTCATGGATTTCACCTCATTGAATTTTATATCGTGTCACACCACAGTCATCTGACTGTCTAGCAAATACACATGATAATTATCGGGTGTTTCTGTGTACCCCACAAATATCCCAACTTCTTCAGTCAACTCCAGCTCCTTCCTAGCGTCCTTTTTCACATGAATGTAAACATATGAGCCAACAATATTCAAATGAGAAATATCAAGCTTCTTACCGGTAAAAACTTCTTCAGGTGTAGTCATGCCAAGTACTCTATGAGGACAACGGTTTTGCACATAAACCGTAGTGTTGCATGCTTCCGCCCACAAGTGCATCAGTAGGCCTTGTTCATGCAACATCGTGTAGGTTTTAACCCTGAACATAAATTATCTACACACAAATCTTATAACAGAAAATAAACAATAGCAAGAGCATAAAACGTAAAACAGATAAACACAGAGATTTTCCCCTGGATCCCAAATCGGGACGACTAGCTTGATTTTTCATTTAACTCCTTTTAGTGTTACAACACATATATATACATGCCGAAGCATACATAAGCCCTAATCCATTAACCCTGGATTAGAACATCATCATAGTTCCCTTGAATAGATCTACAAGATACTAGGGTCTGAAAACCATCGTACCCCAAAACCATGTGCAAAGTCATGCACAAAACATGGGTGGGTCCACCTATGAGTGGGTCTGCACACCAAAAAAAAAATTGTCGGGGCATTGCCCTGGACCCCGACAGGGGGGGCTGCTGCCCCCTCTGTGACCCCCCTGCTGTGCCCGGCACAACATACAATGCGTGGGGCCAGTCGTGGAAAGAATATAACACATACCCAACATTCTCCCACTTGTTGTTTTCTTTCCATAGGAGAGCTTAGTCATTGGGCCAATTCTTCAATACCGATTGTTTCTGTACACCAAGAGAACTTCTGAGTGCTCACAGACTTCGTCAATGCATCTACAACATTCTTCAAAGTGTCCACCTTTACCAGCAACACCCTTTTAGCCTCAACCATATCTCTAACAAAGTGATATTGAACATCAATGTGCTTTGTCTTTGAATGATAAGCAGGGTTCTTAGCCAAGAAAATTGCACTTTGGCTATCACAGTCTATCCTTATAGCTTGTTGTACCAACCCCATACTTGAACACAATCTCTGCAACCAAACTGCTTCCTTGCTTGCATGAATGGCTGCTATGTATTCTGACTACAGATTGTCTTTTACTCATCCAACTAACTGCACCTCCAAATAGGCTAAACACATACCCACTTGTAGATCTTCTTTTATCCAGATCTCCAGCCTAGTCTGCATCAACAAAACCATGAATGTCCAACATTATTTCCAATCCTAGTCTTCCCTGGTAGCACAAGCCCTAATCACTGGTGCCACATAAATATCTAAAAACCCACTTCACTGATGTCCAATGCTCCTTCCCTGGGTTTGACATAAACCTGCTCAATACTCCCACTGCATGTGCAATGTATGGTCTAGTATAGACCATTGCATACATAAGGCTACCCAATAAACTTGCATATGGAACATGGGACATATCCTCCTCTTCTTCTGGTCTCTTGGGACATTATTCAATAGACAGCTTTACACCTACAGGAATAGGAACATTCACTGGTTTACAATCCTGCATATTGAACCTCTACAATATAGTTTCAACATACTTCCTCTAGTTTAACCAAAGCTTCCTCTTTTCTCAATCTCTCTTAATTTCCATGCCCAAAATATAGTTTTCAGCACCAAGGTCCTTCATGTCGAATTTGGAGAACAGTTGGGTCTTCAAATTTTGAATAATTTCTTTGTCATTTCCAATCAACAACATATCATCCACATACAAGAACAAATAAATAACACGATCACCAATTAATTTAAAATAAACACAGTGATCCTCCTTGCTTCTGGTGAATCCAAGTCCCTGTATATAGGTATCAAATTTCTTATACCACATCCTTGGTGACTATTTTAACCCATACAGAGACTTCTTCAACCTACATACCAGTTCTTTCTTACCCTTCACCATAAAGCCTTTAGGTTGCTTCATGTAGATCTCCTCTTCTAGATCCCCGTGAAGAAATGTTGTCTTCACATCCATCTGTTCTATCTCAAAATCAAATGCAGCAGCAACAGATAAAAGTAATCTAATAGAAGTAACTTTGGCAACTGAAGAAAAAATATCACCAAAATCAATTCTCGACACCTGGGAATAACCTTTTGCTACCAACCGAGCTTTGTATTTCGCCACCTTGCCTTCTACATTCATCTTCTTCTTAAACACCCATTTGCTCCCGATGGGCTTCCTTCCCACCGACAACTCCACCAAATCCCATGCCTCATTTTTATGCAAGGATGCCATTTCATCAACCATGGCCTCCTTCCAGAGTTTTCCATCCTCTGAATATACTGCCTCCCTGATATTTCTAGGATCATCATCAGTTATAGTTAAAGAAAAACTTGAACAGAAAGTAGATGGACTATACCTTTCTGGTTGCCTTCTTTCCCGAACTGATCTTCTCACAGCTGGAGTTTGTGGCTCTTCCTCTTCTGAGTCTTCTTCTGTTGTAGAGTCAGATTCATCCTCCTTTAGCTCAAACTCTATCTTCTTAGGTTCCTTTAACATCTCTAAACACCACATCTCGGCTATACACAACCTTCCATGTTTCTAGGTTCTAAAGCTTGTAACCCTTTAAACCATCCCTATACCCAATAAAGATGCACCTTCCAGATTTATTATCCAACTTGGTCCTTTTCTCCTTTGGAACATGTACATATGCATCACATCCAAATACCCTTAGATGTGAAAGAGAGGGTTTCTTACCAGTCCATACCTCATGTGGAGTCTTATCCTCCAATGCTGATGAAGGTGATCTGTCAACTAAGTAACATGCAGTCTCCACTCCCTCTACCCAGAATTCTTGTCCTAACCTAGTACCACTGAGCATGCTTCTTGAATTTTACATTAGTGTTCTGTTAATTCTTTCTGCAACTCCATTTTTCTGATGTGTGTGTGGAGTAGTCTTCTACCATGCTATACCACACTTCTTACAAAAGTCTTCAAATTCTTTCTTGCAGAACTCCCCACCATTATCTGTCCTCAGCGCCTTTATCTTCTTCTCTGTCTGGTTTTCCACCAGAGCCTTAAATTATTTAAATTTGTCAAAGAATTCAGATTTCTTCCTCAAGAAATATATGCATGTATTCCTTGAGAAGTCATATATGAATGAAACATAGTACACAGACTTTCCCAATGATGGAACTGACACTGGTCCAAACACATCACTGTGCACAAGTTCTAATATCTTGTTCGCCCTCTTAGCACTAGAAGGAAAATTCACCCGATTCTACTTACCATATACACAATGTTCACAAAAATCAAAATACAAAGAGCAATTAGACATACCTTCTAGCATACCATTTCTATGTAGTATCCGAAGGCCCTTCTCTCCAATATGTCCAGGCCTTTGATGCCATAGCATGGTATTTTCTCGAGAGATAGCTAGGCTTTCCACTCCACTTTTAGGAACCACAAAACTGTTAAACCCATCAATAACAGTGCTACCTTGTAGCTTGTATAGATTTCCAGTCCAAACTCCCCGCATTAATACCAGTTCTCCTCGAACCATCTTGCAGGCATCTTTCTCGAACACTATTTTTACACCTGCATCATCCATCTTGCTTACAGAAATCATATTTTTGGAAAATGTAGGAATATGTAAAACACCAGGAAGCATTATAATCCTTCCACCTTGCAGCTTCAACTTGAATTTTCTACGTCTGACGATTTTGGCCTTCCTTTCATCCCCTAGGAATACATCACTACCATCATATTTCTCATACTCGCAAAACCACTCCCTATGGGGAGTGAAGTGAAAGGATGCATCCGAGTCAATAAACCATGACTCATGATCTACATGTGTATTTGAAGAAGAAGCCAAATGGACATCCCCACCTTCATCCAAGGTGGTTTTTTCCTCTGTAGAAGGAGCATCATCAGATCCCTTTCCTTTCTCAGGTGCTTTAGATCTTCAGTCCTTTTTGTAGTGTCCTTCCTTTCCGCATTTCTAGCACACCTTTACAAAATTTCCAAGAGACTTAGATCTCCCTCTAGATTTAGATCTCCCACTCAAAACCTTATTCTTGTTTCTATTTTGGGACCTTCCTCATACAGATAAGGAATCTCCATTATGGCCCTCCATATTTCTACGTCTCATTTCCTCCGACAACAAGGCTGAGACAATGTCATCAAAATTCAAGGTAGTTGTATTGCTACCTCTTGCAATAACTAGACTGTCCCACGAGTCTGGTAGAGAACACAACAAACTGATGCACTTATCCTCATCTAATATTTTAATATCAAAAAATGATGGTTGATTTAACATAGAATTGAAGGCGTTCAGATGCTCTATCACCGAGTCTCCATCCTTCATCCTCAGGTTATACAGCTTTTTCTGTAGGAACAACTTATTCACCAAAGACTTGGATTGGTACAAAGTCCCAAGTTTTTCCCACAAATTATTTGCTGTAGATTCCCCAGATACATTCAACAATATTGAATCTGAGACACACAATTGTGTTGTGCTCTTAGCCTTCTGATCCAGTTTCTTCCAGTATTCATCTGACATTGTCGTTTTTTTAGTACCTGGATCTACCGCGATCCACTGATCTTTTTCCACCAGCAGATCCTCCATCTTGAGCTTCCAAAACTCAAAAATCTGACCATTAAATTTCTTGATCTCTATCTTTCAACCGCTTGCCATCTTCTTTCACCGCAAGAATCGATACTATAGATCTCCCACTAAACAGGGTCGACCTCAGGCCCGAGCGAAAAACCCTCAGCAACAAAGGCATCCTCTTGAAGCTGAAACAACTCTGATACCAAATGTAGGTTTTAACCCTAAACAAAAATTATCTACACATGAATCTTATAACAGAAAATAAACAATAGCGAGAGCATAAAACATAAAACAGATAAACACAGAGATTTTCCCTTGGATCCCAAATCAGGATGACCAGCTTGATTTTTCATTATATTCCTTTTAGTGTTACAACACACACACACACACACACAGATATATATATATACATGCCGAAGCATACATAAACCCTAATACATTAACCCTGGATTAGAACATAATCGTAGTTCCCTTGACCAGATCTACATAATACCAGGGGATGAAAACCATCGTACCCAAAAACCATGTGCAAACTCATCCACAAAACATGGTGGTTCTGCACACCAAAACAAATTTTGCTGGGGTGCTGCCGCACCCCCTGTGACCCCCCTGCTGCACCCGGTGCAACATACAATACGTGGGGCTAGTCATGGAAAGAATATAACACATCACTCGTGTAGCACCCACAATCTTTCTATTATTCCTCTCAGTGACCCCATTTTTTTGTGGGTTATGAGGCACTATGAGTTCTCTTCTGTAAGGTCCCACCTTTCTCACCATAAAAAATATAGAGAAGTAGAGGTCACATTAATCACTAATACTCATTTTCACAAAATCCTAAAGAATTAGTCATGGTAAAATTGTTTCCAACAACAAGTCCTTTTTGATGAAATCTTTAGATAATACAAGAAACAAATGTCTTATTCTCTATTCATACTTCAACAAATCATTAAATTAATTTTCACATTCATACTGTAACACCCCTAATTTATGTGTTTGAATTTCAAAACTAGACATTTGAACTTTAATCCTATGGGGAGTGGAACCCAAAGGACAAGTATTTTGTGGATGTAATTAATTATTTAAATTGAGAAAATGAATAAAATGATTTTGTGCAGATTGACCAAAATGAGATTTATGAGATCACTTGCTAAATCCATGAGGATGGATAAGGCAAATAATTTCCCCACCATCTTTCAAAAATCCTTGAAAGAAATTGTTTCTAATTTAGATTTTTGAGGAAAAATCTAAATTCCCGAATGATGAGGAAGGTAGTTGGGAAGAGGTAAAAAGCTGGAAAAGCTGGGAAAAGCAGAAAGCAGCTTTAAAAGTCCCTAAACAGGGAAGCCTAGGCAAACAGGAAGAAAAGCATCCTGATATTCTGGACGCAGAATTGGAAACAGGCTTTGGGGGAACAACAGCTTAAATAAGCTACTCCTAAACAAATTAGAGGTGGATCAGTTCTAGGAGGGATCTCATTTCGGGGCTAAATTCTAGAGATAAATGAATTCTAAGGTTGGGTGGATTGGTCATCTGATTTAGTGGTATGCATAGTTTGGTTATGTTTTTCTATTATAAGGTGTAAGTGTAAATTTTATGTTGAATGGAACTGTAAAAGTATTATATGTGCATGTTGTGTGTGAAAATATTTCCATACATTTAACAAAAATATCAACAAAAATTAGCCTTCGATTTCTGTACAGTTGTAGGAATCACAGCGATGGGAAAGAATTCATCAGAATCTCTAAACCATAATCGGTTTAAATCTGAGAATACCTATTTCTCAAAGATGATTTTCAAGTTTAACTTTAATCTGCTTCTGTTTCTATGAACTAAATCCTAACTATAAAAAAAAATAAGGGAAACTAGATACCAATCGTATTTTCTTATAGGAAAAAGTGAAATAAACAAAGTAGAAAATACAGAGTATATACTTGATAAAAGTGCCAGAAATAGTTAGGAACTACTAAATTCAATGAATGGGAAAAATCTGAACATGTTATCAGCATACTTATAATCTCAGTTCTAAAATTATACACAGATGTATACTTACTTCATGGCGCCGTTATCTATATTGAAACCCAAGGCAGGTAATATATAGATTATTACAGGACTAATTAGCATGGACTATTATACATGAGAATACATTATAATTATAAAAATTATATCCAGCAAAAATTAAATAAAAGCTCAATGGGATGATGACTGAAATATTATAAATGTATTTTGTCCTGGAACCTTAAAGATCTGGAGTTACACCAGTACCAAAAAGGACCGAGCTAAGCATTGTAGGAAATGGCTAAACAGAAACAAAAATTTTAGAGTAAAAATACAACAGTACTAGACCATTTATTTTTTATGGAAGAGTTCATTTCTGAAAACAAGAGAGAGAGAATGCCTAGTTATTATATCAACTATTAAATTTTACATACGAGTATTCCATAATCAGTAATAAGGTAGTAAACTAAAAGAGTTCTACTTAACGCCAGCACTATGTGGAATTAAAAATAAACTCACATAGCTGACAGTACATGGAAAATCAAATATTTCCGATAGGAAATTTCATAATCCGGTGAAAATATTCTCTTATATACAGATGGTACAAGAATAAAGTAAAGCATAACAGAAAAAATTATTAGCGAAGTTATGTTTTCCTGACATGGGAAAATTAACCCCAAGACAATAGATATACAGTCCGGCCTAAACAATAAACCAATTAAGGAAACAAGGAGACGACTCTGTAGAGAGTCAACAATGTCCTCCACGAGCTGACTTAAAGCAAACAAGTCATTGTATAAGCAACGAGTTTACATACAGCCGAGGTGCTCATGAGTACCGACCTGTGACAGAGAACAAGGCATCACAACTCTTCGACGAAGAAGGAAAAGAGCTCTCAGAATATACTCACACAAACTAGGTAGTAAATAGCTACCTATAAATGAACATCATTTTGTGAATAGCATTAGATACGGTAAGGAAGTATATGGACATTTTATCTGTTAAACATTAACCGACGAATGAGAAATAAATTGTTACCTGGGAAATGAACCATTTCGACAGCATGGACTTGCGTTAAAATATAGAAAATAAATGGAAATAGATTACAGAATTTGGCAATTTAACTAGAACGCATAGCCAAAATTTTAGGGCAGCGATTTCTCTAAACCCTGAATAGAAACCATACCTAGACGCGTCCCAAATCTCGACGAAGATGTCTGAGAATAGAAACCCTCATCCAGTAGAGAAAATACGTCAAATATCCAAATGGTCCATCCATAAGATGAGACGTTAATTTATATCAGTCAATGTACTCTGCGAAACTAGATTTTCAAGTTACGAAATGGACTGAAAAACGAATAATCAACAAAACAATTTTCAAAAGGTATAATGAGACCACGAGCTTGGTAATAGGTTAATAAAACTGAGTGAAAGCAAGAGATAAAGGTATAAGAACAAACCCTCACAATGAATGCTAAGAATATGAAGAGCGTTCTGACTATCGTTGGATTTTATATTCCAGAGAAATTTGTGGGAAATGCCTGAACTGATAGTATTAGTATGACAAGAAAAATCAGAATGGCTAAAAATGCATTGCATTTCTCCAATATTAAAAACAAAAACGTATGGGGGCAGATTTTACCTCTGCGTGTGGCCGCATGAACTCGACGAAGGTTGACGTATGGCACCATTAACTCTCAGAAAATAAGCAGAGGTACCAGAGTGACAACCCCAAAGTAGAATTGAATGAATGAAAGTGCGAATAAGAGAAGCGAACAATGGTTTTATGTTCAGCTTTTATAAATATCATAAACCATTACCCTAGTTCAATCGAGCCATACAAGTGGCACGAATCGGTGGACTTCCACCGAGATCGACAACGATCGGAATGAAAGGAGTTCCATACAAGTTAGGCGTACATGTACCATAACAAATTAATGCACATTTAGAGCAGTAGAAAAATAACACTATAAACTATAGTTTCACCCCATTGTTATCAGATACGAATAGATCCTCAAATCAAGTCATTGGTACGATGAGCCGGATTGATAAAATTGATGGGATACGAAACTACTAAACCCATACGCTAAAATCCAGGAGACATACCTCATATCAAATAAGCCAGGGAGCTATTAAATGATATACATTGACACGACAATAAGGCTTGCCAAAGATTTTTTAAAATAATAATATATATTTCGTTGGACAAGTGCCGTAGGATCATGACCACAAAGCATAGAAATTGTTCTTGAAATAAAAACTCGTTACATTAACTAAATCTCCAAGTCAAGGTGCCTAACCCTCATCTTATATACATAGGACGAATTCGACACAGGAGTGCACCTATGAGCATATACATATGTGATGTATTATATCTTGTAGAGTTTACATATGGTGGAATGTATATGGGTTATATGTTGGGGGATTTTATCTATATAGAGTTACGATATATATATAGGGAATCGAAGCAAAGATTTAAAGTTATAAATTTTAACAATTAATATATTCAAGTGTTTATACCTAAACTTTTATAAGTTACACACTTGTGAATCTATATACTCTAGAGAATCGATTAAACATACAATTATGTTAAATAAAAGTATAGGAAATTAAAAGTGGAAAAGGCGTAGGGTTGAGTCCCTATGTATTAGTTTAATAGACGACAGTGTTGCTCATAAATTCTCAGGGAAGTTGTAAAATGAGAAGAGCGCTTATTCTATGGAAAAAAAAAAAATTGGATGTGTGGAAGTTGGGGAACGTTAAAAATGGTATCAGAGCCCAAGTTATAAAACTGGGTTTTTGTCATTGTGCTCACTATTGTTGTGTGTTCACTTTATAAATTGATTTCTGTGGGAAGGAAAAAATAAATTATATATATATATATATATATATATATATATATTTTTTTTCTGTACTGACCTATGTTGTGTAGTGTACAGTGGTGCTGGAATGACAGAAGGTGACGAAATTTATGTTGATCTGCGTGATGAGGATAATACATCAGATCCAAATGTGCCCATGATGGCTATGTTGCGTAGGTTGCAACAAGAATTGGCTAAGATAAAAAGCCAGAATGACAGATTGTCATTAGCCAGTGAGGAGCAGGAAAAGCTCATCAGAGAATTAACTTCACGGAACAGCCAAGAAGGCGAAGGTTCTGGGAAGAGGAAGACTGATGATTCTGAGGATGATGAAGCTGTTAGGCATCAGTATAAGCAGAAAAAGGAATTACAGGGGGAATTCCGAAAGATCAAACCTCCCTCCTATGATGGGGAGAAGGAGGAAGATGATGAAGCCTGGTTGTTAAACATGATTAAGTACATCCAGGTCTATGAATATGAAAGCAACCTGAAGGCCATATTAGCTGTCTACCAGCTACAAGGTAAGGCTACCTTGTGGTGGGAGGAGATGAAAATGGTTCATGCCATTGATGAAAAGACATTTACTTGGGAAGATTTTCAGGTTAAGTTCAAAAACCGCTACTTGAATGAGCAGTATTATGATGATAAAGCAAAGTAATTTCACGAGCTTAGGCTGGGACAACTTATAATTGATGAGTTTGTCACTAAGTTTACAAACCTGTTGAGATATGTCCCTTACATTAGGGAAGAGAAGGCAAAGGTACAAAGGTTTTTGAACTGTTTGCCTGCTGTGTATAAAGAGAAAATCGAGTTTGACAACCCAAGAACTATGGATGAGGCAGTGAGGAAAGCTATATTATGTTACCAACAGTTCAAAGGCAAAACTGAACATGGGAAAAGCTTGGTAAATAAGAGTGAATTCAAAGGGAAGAGACAAAAACCAGCCTATTTGAAGAATTTTGGCAGGGATCATCAGCGGAAAAAGTTTAATAAACCAAAAGAAAGTCAAACTTCTCAGTCCCAAGTGACTTCAAAACAAATAGATGGAGACAATAAAAAGGAAGGCACAGTCAAAATGAGGGAACCCTTGAAATGTTGGGGCTGTGGAGAACCCCATCTTCTGAGGGATTGTCCTCATCGAAACATTCAGATGATTATGAGAGATCGAGAAGCTACAACAGTAAATGACATAGCAAGAAATATACCTACTATCAGTGTAGCCTTGGAAAATTGACAGGCAGACCATCAAGCTACTATGGTAGAAATGGAGGGTAATATTTCTGACCAATATGTCACTGTTTTGATTGATCCGGGTGCTTCTTTGAGTTACATTAGTCCAAAAATTGTAGAAAAATGTAATCTTAAAACTGAAAAATTTCAGTAGTCATGGTTGGTACAGCTGGCCACTGGAACTAAGAGGAAGGTAACACATAAATTTCCCCGAACAGTAATTAGATTAAATGATTTTCAAGCAGAAGTAAATCTGAACATTCTGCCCTTAGGTTCATATGACTTGCTGATAGGAATGGACTGGCTGGAAAAGAAGAAGGCCCTAATGAACTGCTCGGATAAGACCTTGCATTGTGTAGATGAAGAAGGGAAACCTTTTATTCTCAAAGGGAAACCAAAACCCATTTCGGTAAGACAAATATTAGCACTACAAATAAAAAGAACAAATAGGAAAGGACATCAAGTTTATGCGGTACATGTGGAAGAAATAAAATAGAAAACTGAAGGGAATCTACTGGATACCTTACCCGTAGTAAGAGAGTTTAAGGAAGTCTTTCCAAATGAGATTCCTCATCTTCCCCCCAAGAGAGAGATTGACTTTTCAGTCGATTTGGTGCCAGGAGCAACACCTATTTCCCGAGCTCCTTATCGAATGAGGCCCTCTGAACTCATGGAACTGAAAATGCAATTGCAAGAATTGTTAGATAAAGGTTATATCAGACCGAGTGTGTTTCCATAGGGAGCACCAGTGTTGTTCATGAAAAAGAAAGATGGAACTTTTAGGATGTGCATTGATTATCGTCAACTGAATAATTTGACCATTAAAAATAGATACCCCTTGCCCAGAATTGATGATCTTTTTGACCAAGTGAGAGGGGCTTCAGTTTTTTCGAAAATTATCTTAAAGAATGGTTATCACCGGCTCAGAATTAAAGAATAAGACATCAAAAAAACAGCCTTTCGAACCAGGTATGGTCATTACGAATTTGTAGTCCTACCTTTTGGTTTGACAAATGCCCCTGCCACTTTTATGTGCTTAATGAATAGTGTGTTAAATAAGTACTTGGACAAATTCGTACTTGTGTTCATCGATAATATTTTAGTTTACTCAAAAAGTGAGGAAGAACACAAAGAGCATTTGAGGATAGTATTGAAAACATTGAAAGAAAACCAGTTATATGCCAAGTTCAGTAAGTGTGAATTCTATAAGGATAAGATCCAATACTTGGGACATATTATTTCTGAACAAGGGTTAGTAGTTGACCCTGAAAAGATAAAGGCTATTAAAGAATGGCCTGTGCCAACTGATGGTTCAGCAGTGAGGTCATTTATTGGGATTGCAGGCTATTATCGCAGATTTGTGGAGAGATTTTCTGCCATAGCATATCCCATCACCTCACTACAAAGAAAGGGGGTCAAATTTGAGTGGACTGAAAAATTCCAAACCAGTTTTGACCAATTAAAACTAAAACTTACTACAGCCCCCATACTGAAGATTGCAGATCCGGATAAAGAATTTGTGGTATGTACAGATGCTTGTAAAGAGGGGTTGGGAGGAGTTATTTTGCAGGAAAATTCGGTGATTGCATATGAATCCAGGAAACTAAAGATACATGAACAGAACTATAGTGCCTATGATTTGGAGTTAGCTTCTGTTATTCATGCCTTGAAAATGTGCAACACTATCTCCTTGGAAAAAAATTACATTGATGACTGACCATATTAGTCTCAAATATTTCTTTTCCCAAACTGATTTGAATGCTAGACAAGCCAGATGGCTGTCTTTTCTAAGTGAATTTGATATGGATATAAAACATATCACGGGAAAAGAAAATAAAATTGCTGATGCCTTAAGCAAAAATGCTTGTCCAAATATAAACAGCATTGGAAGTAGTGCCCACTTTGACTTAAAAGAATTAGTGAAAAAGGCAGCAGACCAGGATCCAAATTATAAGAACCTACAAGTGAGAATCCTAAAGAAGGAAATGGTTGATTTCACTCAAAACCGAAAAGGACTGATCTGTTATAAAAACAAATTATATATTCCAAATGTAGAGTCCTTGAAGAGAGAGATTATGGATGAATATCACAAACAACACTATGCAGGACATCCAGGATATCAGAAAATGTTAACAGCTTTGAAAAAGAAGTTGCTTTGTCCAGGAATGAAAAGAGATGTAGCAGAATATTTAGATAGATGCATGGAGTGTCAATTAGTTAAAATTGAACATCAGCATCCTGCTGGTCTTATAAACCCTTTTCCGATTGCAGAATGGAAGTGGGACACAGTTTCCACAGATTTTATAACATTATTACCCAAAACCAAATACCAACACGACTCAATGATGGTAGTAGTGGAAACTTTAACCAAATCTGCACACTTCATACCTGTAAAATCTACTTTTGGGATAGCTCAGGTACCAGATGTTTTCCTAAAAGAGTAGTAAGATTACATGGGGTCCCAAGAGTAATTGTTTCAAATAGAGATGTTAAGTTCACCGCAGCTTTTTGGAAAGGTCTATCTGGAGGTTTGGGCACTAAGCTGAATTTTAGTACCGCCTATCACCCCCAGACCGATGGGCAGATAGAGAGAACTAATCAGATTTTGGAGGATATGCTGAGAATGTATGTGATGGATAAGCCATCAAAATGGGAAGACTACTTGCATTTAGCTGAATTTTCCTATAATAACAACTATCAATCATCCATCAAAATGAGTCCGTTTGAGGCACTCTATGGAAGAAAATGTCGTACCCCCTTGAGTTGGAGCCATCTAGACGATAAGCTAATCTTGGGACTTGAAGCTTTACAAGAGATGGAAAGAATTGTTAAACAAATACAAAGAAACATCAAGATAGCACAAGATCGTCAGAAAAACTATGCTAATAAGAAAATGACACATCGAGAATTCAAAGTGGGGGAGCATGTGTACTTTCGTATGAAACCCAAAAAGAGCACACTTTATGCTGGAAGTTGTGCAATACTAGCTCCTAGATACTGTGGTCCTTTTGAAGTATTAGAAAGGGTGGGACCAGTGGCTTATAAGCTGGCCTTACCACCCCATGGTAGAGTTCATGATGTGTTTCATATTTCATTATTAAGAATATATGTACATGATGCTTCTCACATAGTGGATTGGAATGTGGTGCAGGTGGAACCGGAAGGGGAATTCCTTCCAGAACCATTTCAAACATTGGAGCAGGAAGAAATTGAACTGAGGAACTGAACAGTAGCGAGAGTAAAAGTGCAGTGGAAGAACTTTACTGCTGAAGAAGCTACCTGGGAAAGAGAAGCTGAAATGATGGAAATATATCCATTTTTGTTTGAAAAATGAACTCTAGTAGTTAAATAACAACACCGAGGACGGTGTTTGCTTTCAGAGGGGGAATATGTAACACCCCTAGTTTATGTGTCTGAATTTCAAAACTAGACATTTGAACTTTAATCCGAAGGGGAGTGGACCCCAAAGGAAAAGTATTTTGTGGATGTAATTAATTATTTAAATTGAGAAAATGAATAAAATGATTTTGTGCAGATTGACCAAAATGAGATTTATGAGATCACTTGCTAAATCCATGAGGATGGATAAGGAAAATACTTTCCCCACCATCTTTCAAAAATCCTTGAAATAAATTGTTTCTAATTTATATTTTTGAGGAAAAATATAAATTCCCCAATGATGAGGAAGGTAGTTGGGAAGAGGTAAAACGCTGGAAAAGCTGGGAAAAGAAGAAAGTAGCTTTAAAAGTCCCTAAATAGGGAAGCCTAGGAAAACAGGAAGAAAAGCATCCTGATATTCTGGCCGCAGAATTGGAAACAGGCTTTGGGGGAACAACAACTTAAATAAGCTGCTCCTAAACAGATTAGAGGTGGATCAGTTCTAGGAGGGATCTCAGCTCGAGGGTGAATTCTGGAGATAAATGAATTCTAAGGTTGGGTGGATTGGTCATTTGATTTAGTGGTATGCATAGTTCGGTTATTTTTTTCTATTATAAGGTGTAAGTGTAAATTTTATGTTGAATGGAACTGTAAAAGTATTATATGTGCATGCTGTGTGTGAAAATATTTCCATACATTTAACAGAAATCTCAGCAGAAATTAGCCTTCGATTTCTGTACAGTTGTAGGAATCACAGCGATGGGAAAGAATTCATCAGAATATCTAAACCATAATAGGTTTAAATCTGAGAATACCTATTTCTCAAATATGATTTTCAAGTTTAACTTTAATCTACTTCTGTTTCTATGAAATAAACCCTAACTATAAAAAAAAAGGGAAACTAGATACCAATCGTATTTTCTTATAGGAAAAAGTGAAATAAACAAAGTATAAAATACAGAGTATATACTTGATAAAAGTGCCAGAAATAGTTAGGAACTACTAAAGTCAATGAATGGGAAAAATCTGAACATGTTATGAGCATACTTATAATCTCAGTTCTAAAATTATACACAGATGTATACTTACTGCATGGCGCAGTTATCTATATTGAAACCCAAGGCAGGTAATATATAGATTATTACATGACTAATTAGCATGGCCTATTATACATGAGAATACATTATAATTATAGAAATTATATCCAGCCAAAATTAAATAAAAGCTCAATGGGATGATGACTGAAATATTATAAATGTATTTTGTCCTGGAACCTTAAAGATCTGGAGTTACACCAGTACCAAAAAGGACCGACCTAAGCATTGTAGGAAATGGCTAAACAGAAACAAAAAATTTAGAGTAAAAATACAACGGTACTAGACCATTTATTTTTTATTGAGGAGTTCAGTTTTGAAAACAAGAGAGAGAGAATGCCTAGTTATTATATCAACTATTAAATTTTACATACGAGTATTCCATAATCAGTAATCAGGTAGTAAACTAAAAGAGTTCTGCTTAACGCCAGCACTATGTGGAATTAAAAATAAACTCGCATAGCTGACAGTACATGGAAAATCAAATATTTCCGATAGGAAATGTCATAAGCCGGTGAAAATATTCTCTTATATACAGATGGTACAAGACTAAAGTAAAGCATAACAAAAAAAATTATTAGCGAAGTTATGTTTTCCTAACATGGGAAAATTAACCCCAAGACAATAGATATACAGTCCGGCTTAAACAATAAACCAACTAAGGAAACAAGGGGACGACTCTTTGGAGAGTCAACAATGTCCTCCACGAGCTGTCTTCAAGCAAACAAGTCGTTGTATAAGCAACGAGTTTACATACAACCGAGGTGCTCATGAGTACTGACTTGTGACAGAGAACAAGGCGTCACAACTCTTCGACGAAGAAGGCAAAGAGCTCTCGGAAGATACTCACATGAAGTAGGTAGTAAATAGTTACCTGTAAATGAACATCATTTTGTGAATAGCATTAGATACGGTAAGGAAGGATATGGACATTTTATCTGTTAAACGTTAACCGACGAATGAGAAATAAATTATTACCTAGGAAATGAACCATTTCAACAATATGGACCTGAGTTAAAATGTAGAAAATAAATGGAAATAGATTAGAAAATTTGGCAGTTTAACTAGAACGCATAGCCAAAATTTTAGGGTTGCAATTTCTCTAAACCCTGAATAGAAATCATACCTAGACGCGTCCGAAATCTCGGCGAATATGTCTGAGAACAGAAACCCTCGTCCAGCAGAGAAAAGATGTCGCATATCCAAACGGGCCATCCATAAGATGAGATGTTAATTTATATCAGTCAATGTACTCTGTGATAATAGAATTTCAAGTTACGAAATGAACTGAAAAACGAATAATCAACAAAACAATTTTCAAAAGGTATAATGAGACCAGGAGCTTGGTAATAGGTTAATAAAATTGAGCGCAAGCAAGAGATAAAGGTCTAAGAACAAACCCTCACAATGAATGCTAAGAATATGAAGAGCATTCTGACTATCGTTGGATTTTATATTCCAGAGAAATTTGTGGGAAATGCCTGAACTGATAGTATTAGTATGACAAGAAAAATCACGATCGCTGAAAACGCATTGCATTTCTCCAATATTAAAAATAAAAACGTATGAGGCCAGATTTTACCTCTGCATGTGGCTGCATGAACTCGACGAAGGGTGACGTATGGCACCATTAACTCTCAGAAAACGAGCAGAGCTACCAGAGTGATAACCCCAAAGTAGAATTGAACGAATGATAGTGCGAATAAGAAAAGCAAACAATGGTTTTACGTTCAGCTTTTATAAATATCATAAACGATAACCCTAGTTCAATCGAGCCATACAAGTGGAACGAATCGATGGACTTCCACCGAGATCGACAACGATCAGAACGAAAGGAGTTCCGTACAAGTCATGCGTACATGTACCATAAATAATTAATGCACATTTAGAGAAGTAGAAAAATAATGCTATAAACTATAGTTTCACCCCAGTGTTATCAGATACGAATAGATCCCCAAATCAAGTCACTGGTATGATGAGCCGGATTTATAAAAGCGATAGGATACGAAACTACTAAACCCATACGCTAAAAGCCAGGAGATGTACCTCATATCAAATAAGCTAGGGAGCTATTAAATAATATACATTGACGCGGCAATAATGCCTGCCAAAGCTTTTTTAAAAGAATAATATATATTTCATTGGACAAGTGTCGTAGGCTCACGACCACAAAGCATAGAAATTGTGCTTGAAATAAAAACTCGTTACATTAACTAAATCTCCAAGTCGAGGTGCCTAACCCTCATCTTATCTACATAGGACGAATTCAACATAGGAGTGCACCTATGAGCATATACATATGTGATGTATTATATCTTGTGAAGTTTACATATGGTGGAATGTATATGGGTTATATGTTGGGGGATTTTATCTATATAGAGTTACGATATATATATATAGGGAATCGAAGCAAAGATTTAAAGTTAGAAATTTTAACAATTAATATATTCAAGTGTTTATACCTAAACTTTTATAAGTTACACACTTGTGAATCTATATACTCTGGAGAATCGATTAAACATACAATTATGTTAAATAAAAGTATAGGAAATTAAAAGTGGAAAAGGCGTAGGGTTGAGTCCCTATGTATTAGTTTAACAGACGACAGTGTGGCTCATAAATTCTCAGGGAAGTTGTAAAATGAGAAGAGCACTTATTCTATGGAAAAAACAAAATTTGCATGTGTGGAAGTTGGGGAACGTTACACATACCAAAAAATTTTAGACATAGGAAGCTACACCCATTAAATAGTTTATTTATAATTTATAGTAACATAAAAGCAACAATAACTAAGATTTTTACACTAACAATTTATATGCACAAAAGCTACAACCATTCAAGACTTTTTAATGCAAGGGAATTAGGCTCAAGAAATACTTTTTATTTTTATAAGAAATAGGGTCGTCTTATGTTTCTACATTCTCATGTAATTATTAGTATTTTGAATAAAATAGTGAGGGATTGTAAATTTTTGCGAACCATTAGAGGACAAGAGAACAAGGTGATTAGTTAGGAATGTGAAGGGATAGTCAAATTAGGATCAGTTTTAGTTATTTCAAGGATTGAGTCTAAATTTAGGATGTTGAGAATTCCAACAATCTTGGGTGAGCTGTTAGGGAAAACGAATTGATTCCTTAGTATTTTGCATAAATGTAAGCCTACGGGCAGATAGGAGGGAGAGCGATTCAAAACGCAGAGTAGTGAGGATAGAAGGGCCATCGAATTGAAAATTAGGCCAAGGAGGAAGATTGTTGATGTAATTATTGTGTGTATTAATGCAGAATTTAACTTTCTGAAGTTTATGGCCATTGCTGAATTATATAATGCATGAATGAAATTGGCTACAATATAGATTGAATTCTATGCTTTTAATTTTAATTGCAAAATTGGGAATTCGATCATAGGATGGATCGATTCCATCCAAGATGGATTTGGTTGTCAAAATTTTAGACATAGAGTATATTTAAATTCTACCATGGCTGAAGAGTCAATTACAAGGAACGGGTTAAATGTAACTGGAACTCGGTTCGTATAAAAAATTTCAAGGAGAAATCACAAACATATGTTGTGAGTACACGGTGCAATGAATCAGGGGTTTTGAAGTCAAAATTTGAGATTTCATCATGTAGAGATTTCGCATACAAAGGGGGAGGTATTATACATTGAATGGTGTAAATAAAATACAGTAATATCAGAAGGGTGAAGTCGTATTCGACTCTTTTTGAATTCAATTATTTCCAATGTGGGAGGTATCATTGGAATGTTATTCATCGATGGTTTGAAGCGATGAATCGAACAACATTAAAATGGAATCATAAGTTAAAACCATAAGTTAGTGAATGACGTCGAGATGATGAGATACGGTGAATGATTGCAAAGGCGTCGAGATGATGAGATACGGTGAATCAGGGTTTAACTGCAGAAGAACCGTTATAGAAGGGATGGCGGAATCATGAGCGAAAACACAAAAAAAATAGAGGAACCATGCAGGAATAGTGAATGTGGTTTAGAGCAAAAAAAACTAGCGGTCTTGCAAAGTTTCAAATTTGGTAAGAAGATTTCGCTTTTAGAATGTGATATGGCTCACCAATGGACACGTGGTGACTGTGGTATTTAAAACCATGAATTTCACAAATCATTTTCATGCTAAATTTCTACGGTTAAATAATGTGATTTCCACTGGATTAGACTTGTGCAAGAGCCAAGGGGGTTCGCAATTGAAGTTGTTGCGTTGTTAATACAAGGTATGAGAAATGTTTATTCATTTGATAAAATGTCTATTTAACGAGTAAAATCTGAATGTGTGGGGCTGATGGATTAAATGTTGATTTAAATGAAACGGAAGTGTGAGTCATGAGCATATATGTGGTTTATTGAAGTCAACCATTAGAAGTGAATGATAGGGGGTTAATATGTTTATATGAGTAGCCATGTGGGTTATTGGATTTAAACCACAGAGTTAAAATTGATGAGGCGGATAGATTAAACATTGTGGTTATAATTTATAAGGGTCGAACATTAAAATATAATGCTGAGGATGAGCATTAAAGATATAACGACGAGATTATTTTGCTTGGAATAAATGAAAAGATAGAACCCTTGCATAGAGGGTTTAATTATGATTTATAATCACAATGAATGTAGAAGACAACTTCTACATATGTAGTTGAATTTTGGGTTATTTGATTTTCGAATAGATGATTTAAAAATCATAAGATGTGTGTGTATGTTGGGTTAATGAGCTTGGGAATGACATGAATTACTATGCTGGACATATAATATATTGGGCTTTTATAAATTTCAAATATGGGGTTGAGCCCTTCGAGGTGAGAAACTTTGGTTTATTGAAATAGTGAAGGTTGATTCAATATATGAGTTTAACCATAAATGAAGAAAGGTAAACTTCCATATATACGGTTTGAATTATATTGGTTTTATAACCATGGAGATAGAAAAGCTTCCGCATAGTGTTAGAGCTGCCCATATTTAAAATTATTTGGGGCTAAACTAGAAGTGCGGTTTTATAGACACAAGAGAGTGTTAATATGGGTTTGGCAGGATACCCCCCACCATCACTTTTGAAAAACACTTTGCAGTC